>JARYGA010004475.1:0-87881 GCA_030545235.1 Helianthus tuberosus | reverse complement strand
CGCCGACAAATACAAATTTTATACGATAATTTTATACTTATAAATTTAGTTTCGCGAATTTTAGTGCTTCCGTAGGCCATGAAACGTAAACGTGAACGAAAAACGCGACTGTAGGAACGCACCGACAATAAAACGAAAGCATCGTAAACACGTAATACCTACAAAACTTAAATTTTATGAACTATTTAGCTTCGTAATTAAATTTTATTAACTGTAGTCGAAACCAGATCGAAAAACGGATCAAAACGGCAAGCGACGACATTTTACGCGATTTTTACGCAACCGACAATCAAATGCGCGAACACCGACTACCGACCGTATTTTACGTGTTTTAAATCCTAAAATTTTATTCTATGACGTTCCGACGATTTCGGGTTTTAATAACAGGTCTCGTAAAAAAATTCGGATCACTTAAACACGGGGATTGGGCTTATGGGCTTAAGGCCCAAACCCAGAGCCCACAAAACTATACCTAACTATAAAAGAGTTGTGAACCCTAGAGACCCTCATTTTCAACCAGCCGCTCACTACCTTTTCTCTCTCAAAATTTGTTGTCTGCAGATCTAAACTCAATCCACCCACACAAAACCCTTATCAAAGTAAACATCCTCTCCAAACAAACAAACACAGACTTTTCATTCTCCTTCACATGACAAGAACCCAAGCCAAACACCCTCTCGGTCCAGTGACCGGCGGCCGGCGAAGCTGTGGAGCCGGTGGCCCCCCTCCTCCGATCCTGTTTCTCCGACACCTGCGACAATCCCTCCCTCCCTCGTTTTCGTCGGTCAAAAAGACACCACCACCCGACGGTGGTGGTGAGCGGCGGCTGCGGAGAAAGAGAGAGCGAGAGAGGCACCGGCGGTGCGACGACGTGAACAGAGATCGGTAACGGGAGTTCTGTGGTGGCGGTGACGGGGGTTCTCGATGGCGGCGGGGTACCTTCATTTTTCGACGAGAAACCGGTAAACACCAACTCTTTTTGTTTCTATTAAAAGTCCATCAAGATTCAAGTTAATCGACAGGAGACTTCTCTTTTTTTCTGGTGATGATACGATTTTGAGATGATGATCTTGACGGAGGTCGACGGCGACATATAGTCATCGGGATTTAATGGCTTTATGGCGGTGATAGTGGTGGCTATTGTCAGAGTGTTCGGTTCAACAAAGTTGCTACACAGATTCGCTCCGGTTCGGGTTCGTGTTCGGGTCAAGCGGGTTGGGTTTAACTGGTCAAACTACCTTCTCGGATCAGTTTCGGGTTACAAAGAAACAAGTGGTTCGATCTTGTTTCGGGGTCAGTCGGATTTCAGATTCGGGTCGGATCCACTCGGTCAACTTTCGGTCAAACCAGTCAACCTATCAGGTCAAAGCTGGTCAACGAAAGACTCGGCTCGGTTCAGTTTTGCGGGTCCGTTTTGGTTCGGGTTCCAGTTCAGTTTCGAGATGTTTGGTTCAAAGTAGTCACATTGAACGGTTCGGGTCAGACTTGGCAGTCAAGGTCCGGTCAACAGCTCTACGTATTATTGTAACATCTAGTGATGTACTTCATAGTTTGGCTGTACCTTCCTCAGGTGACTCCATGACCCGGTAACAACATTTAAACGATGTGAAATATTTAGTTACATTAGTTTAGCTTTTAGTTAGTTATATGTGACCGGGCTTGAACCATTTCGATTAAAAATTTGTTACATTTTGGTAAATTTGACAAGAGTTTTATATATATTGTTTGCTTGGTGAAAATTGTTGCATTTTGATAAAAATATCGACAAAAACAGAGGAAAATCTGCCCGTTTTTCAAAAAAATCCGTAAAACAGATACGATCATCACAATTATTAGACGAACTTTCGGATTCGAACTAAATTACGAAACAGATACGATCATCACAATTGTTTTAAACCAAAAACGACGATTCAGATATTATTCCCAACAAAAAAAATATAGTTATTATATTTGTTTTAAACTTTGAAAATTCGACGAATTCTTTTATAAAAGTAATTATGGTTTACTTCAAGCATCAAACAATCCGAATTCTTTTATAAAAGTCAATATAGTTTACTTCAAACGTCAAACAATTCGACCTCTTTTATAAAAGTAAATATAGTTTACTTCAAACATCAAACAATCCGAATTCTTTTATAAAAGTAAAAATAGTTTACTTCGAACATCAAACAAATTCGGATTTTTTTTTACAAAAATAAATATAGCTCATATATTTATTTTAAACGCCTAATCGGCATATAACTATACTTTGACAAATATCATACGAGACGCGATGTATAATACGAGTTTGTTATACACTATTTTCATGGAAATATTCGTTACATACACGTACGATTTCTCGGAACGACTAACACTATTCTATCGATATATTTATATTTTTGTATAAATATTTATATGTTTTGAATTTTTCGAAAACTAAGTACTTACAAAGCTTAGTAACTATTAACGACATTAAACGAAACTGAACGAGTATAACTTAATCGTTTTCATTAAGTTAACAACTTACCGTTGGATCATTCGGTTAACGATTCGGTAGAGCTCGGTGACACGTAGTTTAGTTACCGCATTTATTTAGAAATTTATAAGATATTAGGTGTTAGGAATTTTGTAGAATGCACGCTAGCGAGTCACGTCTTGGAAACGACATCACGGAGTCGTCTATAGCTAGCTTTGCACATGAATTCCAGGTGAGTTCATAACCCCCACTTTTTCTAGTTTTACATTTTTACAAATGTTTTCGAGGGTGGAAAGACATGCAAGTTTTGCAAAAATAAACAACTTTTTGATGAACGAAAACTCATATTTCTAAACCATGTTGTGAATGGATTTCAAGGAAACTCAAATGGTTTACGAACGAATTATACCAAACATACCAGTTTTACTAAACACACGCGTATTTACGAAATGTGCATGATTTTCTTGACTAGAGACGGGTATGTCCTAGTTACAACAACGGGACTGGGTTGGTCTGCGTACGAAAAACGAGACAACCCAATGGGTTCATGTCCCCCTTTTCTTTTAACGTTTTCGGTTTACAACTTTCGGGGGAAATACATGTCAACTTGGGTATGATTTAGCTAAAGAATGAACTCTTAGATCATGTGAGCATAGGCTGTAACTGAGTTGCCATTAATTCTTTTAAGGACCACGGAACAAGGGTTAGATCTAATGGGTACGAGCGAGCCTCACTCACGGTCCATAGGTGACCACTTAGAGTGCTGTTATGTCCCAGTCGAGGTGAATCGACACTAAAAATCGTCTACTCGGGTCGAGTACCTCCTATGTCGTCGCATATATTAATGTACTCGCGAAACATTAATGAACAACATGTTCATATACGCTTTACATACCAACTTACGACACTAAAACTTTCATATGTTTTTAATATTCATTTGACGCAAACTCATAATACATGGATTTACAAACTTAGGTAACGTTTCCAACTTAAGTACAAGTAAGAGGACGGGTTGGTCATGCTTAGAAAGACTCTAGTGGGCTAGACTCACAGCTTTCATACAACATGTCGAGAAAATGATTTTACTAAATTTTCTCCACAACTTTTAAAAACCGTTTATTCAAAAAGATTTATTCCAAATCTTTTACAAACAAATTATGAACTCGCTTAACTTTATGTTGATTTTTCGCATGTTTCTTTCTCAGGTTACTTTTTCAAATTATGGCGCGGTTGGAATAGGATAACCATTGGAGATTCGAGTACTTAGCGGCGTTCGTTTTCTAGAAGTCTTAGCTTATTTGCTTCCGGTGTGCAACGAAGATACTGGTCCAGTCACGCCAAACTCTTATATTTCGGGGTGTGACAGGTAACTCCTGAACTACTTGTCGCTTCTTTCTCCTTAATACTTTGTATGTGTAAACTGCATGCGCGTACATTATGACCAGTACCATTACAAAAACTGCATCCTTTTTGTGTCATATATCATTCCATTGTGTCATGTATTATTCCATTGTGTCATGTATTATTCCATTGTGTCATGTATCATTTCATTGTGTCATTTATCATTCCATTATGTCATATATCATTTCATTGTGTCGTATATCATTTTATTGTTTCATATATCATTGTGTCATATATCATCACATTGTGTCATATTGTGTGATATATCATTCTATTGTGTCATTTATCATTTCATTGTGTCATTTATCATTCCATTGTTTCATTCCATTGTGTCATATATCATTCCATTGTGTCATGTATCATTTCATTGTGTCAATTATCATTCCATTGTGTCATATATCATAGTGTAATATATCATTTCATTGTTTCATATATCATTTCATTGTGTCATATATCATTTCATTGTGTCATATATCATCCCATTGTGTCATTTATCATTCCATTGTGTCATGTATCATTTCATTGTGTAATATATATCATTCCATATCATTTCATTGTGTCATGTATCATTCCATTCCATTGTGTCATGTATCATTCCATTGTGTCATGTATCATTTCATTGTTTCATATATCATTTCATTGTGTCATATATCATTTTATTTGTGTCATATATCATATCATTGTGTCATATATCATACCATTGTGTTATATTAAGTCATATCATTTCATTGTGTTATATATCATTCCATTGTGCCATATATCATTCCATTGTCATATTTTCGTTAACATCATGTAACAAGATCTTGGTTAATTATCATGATATGGTGGTGTTGGTTGAGAAATATTTAACTCAAAGCTTGGCGGTTCAAAATCTGAATAAGAGATTTTCTTTTGTGTCTTTGGTTTCATTGTTTTGTTGATGACATCTTTTTCTGCTTGACTCTATTCCAACATTTCAGATCCACTCACATGATATGGTGTCAAGAGAATAGCAAATTTATTAGAATTCTCCTCACTATTTTGATTCGCCTCAAAAACACCTTCATTTTGGATGTTTCTTCTATACCTTCATATACAAAATTAGACACAACGAACTTATAAGATTAGACACAATGAACTATTAGACACAACGAACTTAGAAGATTAGACACAATGCTTATGACACAATAACAAAATTCCATAAAAGTTACATTCCGTATAGGCAATCTCTTCATGAATGGTAATTGGTTTTTCAGACACTTCAACATTCTCAACTTCTTTTCTTAAATTATCTTCAAGACCTTCATATACAAGATTAGACACAACGAAATGATAAAATTAGTCACAACGAACTTATAAGATTAGACACAATGTGTATGACACAATAGAAAAGTAAATGTCATCATATATAAGTGATATATGATACAATTCCATTATAGTTACCTTCTGTATGGGCAACATCGTCATGAATGGTAATTGGTATTTCAATCACTTCAACATTCTCAACTTCTTTACTCAAATTATCTTCAAGACCTTTATGTACAAGATTAGACACAACGAACTATTAGACACAACGAACTTATAAGATTAGACACAATGTGTATGACATAATAGAAATGTAAATGACATAATATAAGTGATATATGACACAATTCCATAATAGTTACCTTCAATATGGGCAACCTCTTCATGAATGGTAATTGATTTTTCAGACACTTCAGCATTCTCAACTTCTTTTCTCAAATTATCTTCAAGACCTTCATATACAAAATTAGACACAATGAAATGATAAGATTAGACACAATGTATATGACACAATAGATTATGACACAATTCCATAATAGTTACCTTCAGTATGGGCTTTATCTTGATGAATGGTAACAAATTTTTTCCACAACAACATTTTCACTTGTTTTTTTTTATCTTCTTCAACATGGGCAGCTTATAAATAAGACATAATATATTATTATATATGGCACAATAGAATGTAAAACAGTTAAAAAATTTGACACAATGTATATAACATAATTTCATAATAGTTATCTTCACTAAGGGCTTTCTCTTGATGAGCAACATCAACATTTTCACTTGTTTTTTTGTTTTGTTCTATCTCAACATCAGCAGCTTGCTTTTCAACGTTTTCTTGAAAAATAAGAAACAATAAACTTGTAAAATAAGACACAATATATTACTGTATACAACAAAACAGTTAAGTAACTTGATTATGACATCACCTTGATGAGTTGTAGACGTTTCCACAGCCATGACTTCATCTACAACAACCGTTTCTTTCACTTTTTCATTGATTTCATCTCGTAGACTTGGAACTTTTATGCTTTTGATTGTGTTTTCCCTTTTCGTTGTTGGAACTTTTTTGCTTTCGATTGTGTTTTTTCTTCTTCATTGTCGATTCTTTATTATCTTTGTGTTTTTTTTTGTTTGGTTCCAAAGAAAAACATCACCAACTCTCTTCTTTCCCACCCATGATTCTACTGTGTGATATCTGACCAACACATATGCAAGTTCTCTTCTTTTGGCTTTCATAAGCTCACCATCGCGGAAATCTTTTCTAGACTTTTCTAATAAGGCTTCAATCTTCTTTGCAAATACGTTAATAGTTTGATCACATCACCTACAACACCATTATTACACACTAATTAAAATACATTATGTTTACACCAACCTTTATGTTAAACATGACACAAGTACAACAGTCCGGAATCAATTGAAATAACACAATGAAATGACAATGTTAGACGCAATCAAACCCTCGGTCAGTATATAACACAATCTAAATCAATTATAACACACTGAAACGACAATATTAGACACAATCAAACCCTAGGTCAGTACATAACACAATACAATGAAACGACAATATTAGACACAATCAAACCCTAGGTCAGTACATCACACAATCAAAATCAACAATAACACAATGAAACGACAATAATAGACACAATCAAACACTAGGTCAGTACATAACACAATCAAAGTCAACAATAACACAATGAAACGACAATATTAGACACAATCAAACCCTATGTTAGTACGTAACACAATCAAAATCAACAATCAATGGTCATGAACTTTTATATAACAAAATCACTGAACTAAAATAAACACAATCATGTAAAAACCCTAAAAATTACACAATGTACCGATTTTGGGAGTCCTTTTCGCTTTTTTCTTCGTTTTCGGTTTCCAAACTTGTTCTTCCACTTTAGAGATATGCAATGTCGATTCGGAAGAAACTGGATCGGTGTGTTGTGTAGATAATCTTTGAATTGGTGAACGAGGAGGTAAAATCGATGTTTGCTGATGCTTAATCGGTGTATTTTGAGGCTTTTTTATTGAAGAATCCATGAGAAATCGGTGTATTTTGAGGCTTAATCGATGTATTTTGAGGCTTAATCGAGTCTTATCGAGTGTAAGAATCGTTGAAGAAGAATCGAGTGTTACCGAGTGTAAGAATCGCCTGGAGAAGACACAATTGTCGTTGCAGAATCGCCTGGAAGGCACAATAGTCGAAGAAGAATCGCCGCCTCGAGAAGAAGCGTAGTGAGGAAGTTTGACGTTTGAACAGTTAGATGAAAGTGATTTTGGACGATCCTACCCTTACCTCCTTTTTTATTTACAATTATGCCACCGCGTGATTTATAGCCTTTGATGAGTTTTTGATCTGATCTAAGGGTCAAGAATCCTTCTCACACTTTGTATTTTAAATGGGCTTTGTATTATAACCCAACCCTGAATATTATATTATATAGGATAAGTAAACTGTAAATATTAGGAAATTTTTGAAGACCTTGATGTTATTAGGTAACTTATTTTACCAAGATCATGTTATTAATGAGCAACTCAAACGCTTACAATGTGTTGAATATCTAAGTATTTGCTATGGTTAATTGTGTGGTTTGTATTTGTTTGGTTAATTGTGTGGTTCGTATTTGCTATGGTTAAATGTGTCAAACAGGCAAGGCATGAATTGATTGTGTAGTTCATATTTCATGTGGTTATTTAAGGCATAACAGAAGAACCATTTTGAACTATGAACTACACAAAAAATGGTTGTTCTGTTATGCCTTAAATAACCACATGAAATATGAACTACACAATCAATTCATGCCTTGCCTGTTTGACACATTTAACCATAGCAAATACGAACCACACAATTAACCATAGCAAATACTTAGGTATTCAACACATTGTAAGCGTTTGAGTTGCTCATTAATAACATGATCTTGGTAAAATAAGTTACCTAATAACATCAAGGTCTTCAAAAATTTCCTAATATTTACAGTTTACTTATCCTATATAATATTCAGGGTTCGGTTATAATACAAAGCCCATTTAAAATACAAAGTGTGAGAAGGATTCTTGACCCTTAGATCAGATCAAAAACTCATCAAAGGCTATAAATCACGCGGTGGCATAATTGTAAATAAAAAAGGCGGTAAGGGTAGGATCGTCCAAAATCACTTTCATCTAACTGTTCAAACGTCAAACTTCCTCACTACGCTTCTTCTCCAGGCGACGATTCTTCTTCGACTATTGTGCCTTCCAGGCGATTCTGCAACGACAATTGTGTCTTCTCGAGGCGATTCTTACACTCGGTAACACTCGATTCTTCTTCAACGATTCTTACACTCGATTAAGCCTCAAAATACATCGATTAACCCTCAAAATACACCGATTTCTCATGGATTCTTCAACAAAAAAGCCTCAAAATACACCGATTAAGCATCAGCAAACATCGATTTTACCTCCTCGTTCACCGATTCAAAGATTATCTACACAACACACTGATCAAGTTTCTTCCGAATCGACATTGCGTATCCCTGAAGTGGAAGAACAAGTTTAGAAACCGAAAACGAAGAAAAAAGCGAAAAGGACTCCCATAATCGGTACATTGTGTAATTTTTAGGGTTTTTACATGATTGTGTTTATTTTAGTTCAGTGATTTTGTTATATAAAAGTTCATGACCATTGATTGTTGATTTTGATTGTGTTATGTATCGACATAGGGTTTGATTGTGTCTAATATTGTCGTTTCATTGTGTTATTTCAATTGATTCCGGACTGTTGTACTTGTGTCATGTTTAACATAAAGGTTGGTGTAAACATAATGTATTTTAATTAGTGTGTAATAATGGTGTTGTAGGTTATGTGATCAAACTATTAACGTATTTGCAAAGAAGATTGAAGCCTTACTAGAAAAGATTTCCGCGATGGTGAGCTTATGAAAGCCAAAAGAAGAGAACTTACATATGTGTTGGTCAGATATCACACAGTAGAATCATGGGTGGGAAAGAAGAGAGTCGGTGATGTTGTTCTTTGGAACCAAAAACACAAAGATAATAAAGAATCGACAATGAAGAAGAAAAACACAATTGAAAGAAAAAATGTTCCAACAATGAAAAGGGAAAACACAATCAAAAGCATAATAGTCCCAAGTCTACGAGATGAAATCAATGAAAAAGTGAAAGAAACGGTTGTTGTAGATGAAGTCATGGCTGTGGAAACGTCTACAACTCATCAAGGTGATGCCATAATCATGTTACTTAACTGTTTTGTTGTATACAGTAATATATTGTGTCTTATTTTACAAGTTTATTGTTTCTTAGTTTCAAGAAAACGTTGAAAAGCAAGCTGCTGATCTTGAGGTAGAACAAAACAAAAAAACAAGTGAAAATGTTGTTGTTGCTCATCAAGAGAAAGCTCTTACTGAAGGTAACTATTATGAAATTGTGTTATATACATTGTGTCAAATTTTTTAACTGTTTTACATTCTATTGTGCCATATATAATAATATATTATGTCTTATTTATAAGCTGCCCTTGTTGAAGAAGATGAAAAAAAAGTGAAAATGTTGTGGAAAAAAAAAACTGTTACCATTCATCAAGATAAAGCCCATACTGAAGGTAACTATTATGGAATTGTGTCATAATCTATTGTGTCATATACATTGTGTCTAATCTTATCATTTCATTGTGTCTAATCTTGTATATGAAGGTCTTGAAGATAATTTGAGAAAAGAAGTTGAGAATGTTGAAGTGTCTGAAAAACCAATTACCATTCATGAAGAGGTTGCCCATACGGAAGGTAACTATTATGGAATTGTGTCATATATCACTTATATTATGTCATTTACATTTCTATTGTCATACACATTGTGTCTAATCTTATAAGTTCGTTGTGTCTAATAGTTCGTTGTGTCTAATCTTGTACATGAAGGTCTTGAAGATAATTTGAGTGAAGAAGTTGAGAATGTTGAAGTGATTGAAAAACCAATTACCATTCATGAAGAGGTTCCCTATACGGAAGGTAACTACAATGTAATTGTATCATATATCACTTATATATGATGTTATTTACTTTTCTATTGTGTCATACACATTGTATCTAGTCTTATAAGTTCGTTGTGTCTAATAGTTCATTGTGTCTAATCTTATCATTTCGTTGTGTCTACTCTTGTATATGAAGGTCTTGAAGATAATTTGAGAAAAAAAGTTGAGAATGTTGAAGTGTTTGAAAAACCAATTACCATTCATGAACAGGTTGCCCATACGGAAGGTAACTTTTAAGGAATTGTGTTATTATGTCATAAGCATTGTGTCTAATCTTATAAGTTCGCTGTGTATAATAGTTCATTGTGTCTAATCTTATAAGTTGGTTGTGTCTAATTTTGTATATGAAGGTATATAAGAAAACATTCAAAATGAAGGTGTTTTTTAGGCGAATCAAAATAATGAGCAGAATTCTAATAACTTTGCTATTGTCTTGACACCATATCATGTGAGTGGATCTGGAATGTTGGAATGGAGTCAAGTAGAAAAAGATGCCATCAACAAAACAATGAAACCAAAGACACAAAAGAAAATCTCTTATTCCAATTTTGAACCGCCAAGCTTTGAATATTTCTCAACCAACACCACCATATCATGATCATTAACCAAGATCTTGTTACATGATGTTAACGAAAATATGACACAATGGAATGATATACGACGCAATGAAAAGATATAACTTAATACGACAAAATGGTATGATATATGACACAATGAAATGATATATGACACAATGATATGATACATGACACAAATGGAATGATATATGACATAATGGGATGATATATGACACAATGAAATGATATATGAAACAATGAAATGAAATATGACACAATGAAATGATATATGAAACAATGGAATAATAAATGACACAATGGATTGATATATGACATACTGGAATGATAAATGACACAATAAAATGATACATGACACAATGGAATGCTATATCACACAATATGACACAATGGAATGATATATGAAAAAATGGAATTATATATGACACAATGAAATGATATATGACACAATGGAATGATATATGACAAAATGAAATGATATATCACACAAAATGACACAATGGAATGCTATATCACACAATATGACACAATGGAATGATATATGAAAAAATGGAATTATATATGACACAATGAAATGATATATGACACAATGGAATGATATATGACAAAATGAAATGATATATCACACAAAATGACACAATGAAATGATATATCACACAAAATGACACAATGGAATGATATATCACACAATTTGACACAATGGGATGATATATGACACAGTGGATGATATATGACACAATGAAATGATATATGACACAATGAACTGATATATGAAACTATGAAATGATATATGACACAATGAAATGATATATGAAACAATGGAATGATACATGACACAATGGAATGATATATGACACAATGAAATGACACATGACACAATGGAATGATATTTGACACAATGGAATGATATATGAAAAAATGGATTGATATCTGACACCATGAAATGATATATGACACAATGGAATGATATATGACAAAATGAAATGATATATGACACAATGGAATGATATATTACACAATATGACACAATGGAATGATAAATGACACAATGAAATGATATATGACACAATGTAATGATATATCACACAAAGTAATGATATATGACACAACGGAATGATATATGACATAATGAAATGATATATGACACAACGGAATGATATATCACACAAAGTAATGATATATGACACAATGGAATGATATATGACACAATGGAACGATATATGACACAATGGAATGATATATGACACAATAGAACGATATATGACACAATGGAACGATATATGACACAATAGAACGATATATGACACAATGGATTGTAATAGCTAAAAATACGCAATGTATAACACAAATAGATTGAAATATCTAAAATAGACAATGTATGACCCCAACACATATATAGAAATAATAGACACTCTATTCCTGCATATTGGTAACTCCTGAACTACTTTGTCGCTACTTCTCCTTAATACTTTGTATGTGTAAACTGAATGTGCGTACATTATGACCAGTACCTTTGCAAAAACTGCGTCCTTTTTGTGTCATATATCATTTCATTGTTTCATGTATCATTCCATTGTGTCATTTATCATTCCATTGTGTCATATATCATTTCATTGTGTCATATATCATCCATTGTGTTTCATTGTGTCATATATCATCCATTGTGTCATATATCATCCATTGTGTCATATATCATTTCATTGTGTCATTTATCATTCCATTGTCATTTATCATTCCATTGTGTCATATATCATTTCATTGTGTCATATATCATTCCATTGTGTCATTTATCATTCCATTGTGTCATATATCATTACTTTGTGTGATATATCATTCCATTGTGTCATTTATCATTCCATTGTGTCATATATCATCCATTGTGTTATATATCATTCCATTGTGTCATGTATCATATCATTGTGTCATATATCATTGGGTCTTATATCATTCCATTGTGTCATATATCATTCCATTGTGTCATGTATCATTTCATTGTGTCATATATCATTTCATTCTTTCATATATCATTTCATTGTGTCATATACATCCATTGTGTCATATATCATTCCATTTGTGTCATATATCATATCATTATGTCATATATCATTTCATTGTGTCATATATCATACCATTGTGTCATATTAAGTCATATCATCTCATTGTGTTATATATCATTCCATTGTGTCATGTATCATATCATTGTGTCATATATCATTGGGTCTTATATCATTCCATTGTGTCATATATCATTCCATTGTGTCATGTATCATTTCATTGTGTCATATATCATTTCATTCTTTCATATATCATTTCATTGTGTCATATACATCCATTGTGTCATATATCATTCCATTTGTGTCATATATCATATCATTATGTCATATATCATTTCATTGTGTCATATATCATACCATTGTGTCATATTAAGTCATATCATCTCATTGTGTCATATATCATTCTATTGTGTCATATTTTCGTTAACATCATGTAGCAAGATCTTGGTTAATGATCATGATATGGTGGTGTTGGTTGAGAAATATTTAACTCAAATATTAACACAATTAAACGACAATATTAGACACAATCAAACCCCAGGTCAGTACATAACACAATCAAAATCAACAATAACACAATGAAACGACAATATTAGACACAATCAAACCCTAGGTCAGTACATAACGCAATCAAAATCAACAATAACATAATGAAACGACAGTATCAGACACAATCAAACCCTATGTCAGTACATAACACAATCAAAATCAACAATCAATGGTCATGAACTTTTATATAACAAAATCACTGAACTAAAATAAACACAATCATGTAAAAACCCTAAAAATTACACAATGTACCGATTTTGGGAGTCCTTTTCGCTTTTTTCTTCGTTTTCGGTTTCCAAACTTGTTCTTCCACTTCAGGGATACGTAATGTCGATTCGGAAGAAACTGGATCGGTGTGTTGTGTAGATAATCTTTGAATCGGTGAACGAGGAGGTAAAATCGATGTTTGCTGATGCTTAATCGGTGTATTGCGTGAATTGATTGATTAAATATTATGTGGTTATGTATGGGCATTTCAATTGCCCACTGATTCGCATTAGATTTGGTCATTAGGCATAATAGGCAAGGCACGAATGCACATTTGACTTTGCATGGTTAGCCTAAAATGGTAATTTGACTTTGCAAGGTCAAACAATTTAGGCGGGAGTGACTAAACATGTGTGCAGGGACTAAAACATATAATGTTACAAAGAACATTGGGTAATAAGTAAGGGTAAAATTGTCATTTTGCATGACAACTAACAAACTACTAAGTCATTTAACAGCAGGAGCCAAGATCGATGCAATTAGGACTTGTTTGGGGGGGGGGGGGGAGTAAATCAACATTTTTTTTTTGAAAATAGGGGTAAGGGTGTCAACGTGCCCAAACCCTAGAGGATAAAATTGCAGCTTACTCTGTTATTTATGTGACAAAAAGTACACTGCTTGTTTGAATTTTTATATTTAAGCTTGACTTCAACTTATTATTATTTATATTTTTGATGGCCAAGTAACATAAATCCATTAACCATTATGAATATTGTTGGATCTAGACCTATCATCAAAACATACACATTACAAGATTTAAATACTTAATCTCTACTATCTAGATGGATAGAAAGGAGACACCTTAACATCACACTATTTTCTTTAAGGACAACTCATTATTATATTATATATAAAATTGCTTATATATATATATATAGGGTAAGGTTCTAGAGTGAACAACTTCCCAAGAGTGAACAACGTGAACTGATCTGGACCCTTGATTTTTATGATTTTGAGATTTAGGATGAGTTACATGATTGTAATTATTTAGATAGTTTTTACAATTAAATTAAATATAAAAGGGTAAAAGTGTAATTACAGTTATTTGTTAATTAAATCCCGGTAACTAAATACTTTCCATATTCCTCACATGTGCAATCCCGTAAATCTCTATATTTTAGTTTATCAAATCCCTTGATTCCCCTTTTATTCACAACGCACATTTTCTTCCTCTCTCATATTCATCGGCGACGACAAAAGAAAATAACAGGAAGATCGTCGGATCAAGCAAATCGCCGGAAAAGTCATCTGATTTTCAACCACTAAAGGTACACAATGTAAAGTGTTGATGTTTATAAGTTTTAGAAAGTAGTTGCATGCTGTGTTTGCTTTATAAATGAACTAAGAAAATGAAATCGGAATTAGGGCTTGAATACTGTGTTCTGAAAGTTGTTTAATCACAATGTTTTGGTACAATGGTGTGTTTTTTAGGAGTAGTTATTCAAGTGTATGTTTAATTCCTTTGAAGGAAAATGTTGATTTATCAAATTAGGGGATGTTGCTCTGTTTTTTTTCAAGTTTAGGCATGTTTGTTTGGTTTTTATGCGAGTTGTGACACCTTACTGTACATAATGTAGGTCATGAATAATAATTTTATACAACACAATACACTTGTTCACAGTTTGTAACAGAGCAAACTCAGTACACATGAGTACTTGTTATATAAATATCCAAGTACACCTGTGTACAGACATAGTAAACAGGTAAGTACACATGTGTACATGTAATATGCAGTATGTAAAACACATATTATTGAACGTGTTACACTCTTGTACGTATTTATGTTTCATATTTTTCGAATAAAAAACAATGTTGTTTCTATGTTTGTGTATTTTGTAACACATTTTACAAGTCAAACCGTTGAACAAATGAAAGTCTTATGCATCGCTATGTACGTATGTTCAACAAAATCATAGATTTCATACTCCGGTGAATTTTTTATACGGGCAAACTTGACACGTGCCTTGCAATCTGTAACTTTGACATTGGAATGGCGTGATGGTGAAGTTGAGTCAGCAACATCAGGGTTACTATCTTTATGTTTTGGTATGTTCTCTTTCGCTCTAGAGCATAAAACGTATCGTCGAATCGTAATTATCTCGTCGCCTATTTTTTCTTTTTTTTGAAGTACCCAAGCGGGTTCCAAATCCTGCTAGCTGTGCGTACTCCTCATACATTGAGATTGCTTGTTCAATCGTACTAAATCTAGCTTTCACAAACGGTTTGAATCTAGGGGGGACAATTGGTGTCTAGTACCTAGTCCCATTAGGGGTTTCATACACATTACTCGCAACCGACTTTGCACAATTTTTTTTTACAAAAAGTACGTTAAATAAAATATTACATACATATAGAAAAGGGGATCATTAGTTGTAAGTAGAATGGATAAGCTGTTCATCGACATACAATTATGGTGGACCATTAGTTGTAAAATTGCAATAAGGAAAACAATGTATGAGGGTCTTCAAAGGCTCATTAACAAAAAGTATGCTATTTACATGCAACTACTGTGCATTATACACATGTGTACTATCATGTTGGCATGTACACATACGTATTACATCAAACAACATTGTTTAAACTTACATTATGTGTAAGTCGGACCCAAATATTATACACAACAAATAGGACTCAAAACTCAAAGTTAACTTATTGCAATAACGACAACAAATATAAAACATTCTTGACATGTTCATTATAAAAAAGTTATGGAAATCATTGGTCATACGATACACACTTGGACGATCCATTGTTGTAACGTAAACATTATCGTTAACGTTTTCGTCGGAATTATGATTATTGATTTCTGTGTCGGCCATGAACGAAAGACGAAAAGAATTGCGGGCAAAAATAAAATTATGCTTCAACATTTTTCGTCGGGAAATCAATTGACAACATATAAATACATGGGTTTAATGTGGACTGCCGGAATCAAAGTTTTCAGATACATACCTGGGTCGCGATGTTACAGCAACTGTCGGAAAATCAAAGTTTTCAGATAAATGTTTTGAGATTAATGTTCATCAGAAATCAATGTTTTCAGTTTAATGTTCGCCGGAATCTTATGTAATCTCTGATTATTGTTTGCCGGAATATGAACGAGATTTATTGGGTTTCTGAAACTGATGAACAATGTTATGTCGTCTCCCAGTAAACAATTGACGGCGAGAAATAATCGATGTTTCAGACTAAATATGACTTGAGGAATTAGGAAATATGATCGAGATTGTGCTAGGTTTGTGAAACTGATGAAGAACGATTGTGAAGGAGATAAATCACATAAAAAATGAAGATGTGTTATAACGTTCAAGATGATAATCTTATAAAAAAATAAAATATGTTAAAGATTTCGATTTACTTAAATTATTTGGTAACTGATATCAATTTAATATTAAAATGATTTAAATCTAATTGTTTATAAAATTACAATCCTACCTGTAACGCCTCGTAGTTTCATATTTCCTTTTTTAGGAAAAAAAATACACGTGTATGTTTTTCTATTTTTGGAATCACAGTCGAAATCGGATCGAAAAACTGATTAGAAATGACAACCGAATCATTTTATGTGTCTTTTACCGTAATCGACAAACGAACGCGCCAACGCGACTATCGACGCTATTTATTTTATTTTTTTATATTTTACAACCATAAACTTCTAAACTTAAGATTTATAAAAATAATTAATAATTCGTTATAACTCTTTTATAACTTTAATGGTTAAATAATACCTAATTTGTAAACCATAAATATTAGGGATTATATGTAACCTACAACTATTAACGAGTTCGTTATGTATTATGTTAAATATCTAGGATAACCATTCGTTCGTTCTTTTGTAATTCTCAATCCTTACTCGTGCGTTATTACAAGAATCGCAACGCAACCAATGTGAGTATACTTGACCCATTTTACCGTTTCCACACTTTTGGGTGTAACATGTTTTTATATACAAAACACACTTAGTATACATATTCTTATGCAAATACATAAACAAACAATCCAATACATGCTTACTATTTGTTATGGTTGATTCGTGTTTTCTGGGTGATTCTTATATGATGAACTTGTCATTAGCTTCGTACAAGCCTCCACTTAACATGTATAGCGCTATAGGAGTAACGCACCACCCGTGAACGAGAGGTCATGTTAGGTTTATTCATTCATACTTGCGTAAACAGAGAGTTGACTTGTAAATCGCATGCCAGTTTATACGTTAATCTTGATAACTAGGTTTGCCATGTGGATTGTTCCTTATTATTTTTATACTTATATACTACGCACCAAACTTGTATGCTCGCCAATACTTTTTTTTATTGAACTACACTTTTAAAACATGTTGCAGGTTTAGCGATGATGTTGGTGATGCATGGAATCTAGTAGGATGCTTAGATACACACTTAAATTTGTATTCTTATTGTATTGTATTTCATTATTCATGATGTGTATTTACTTCAAATTCTTGTAATTGATTCTTTAGAAATGAAATGAAATTTACTATTTAAATACTTGTCACAATTATTAGTGTTATGATGTCTCGAGCAATCTATTTCGTCTCATCCCGATGTTTCCGCCATCGGTTGGGGTTTGACAGATTGGTATCAGAGCCATAACTATAGGGAATTAGGAAAAAATTGACATGCTTTTTACCTAGTCTATGGTTCTAGAGATTTATTCTTATGTTTTGCTTGAAACACTTGCATGATACTTTATTTGCTCCTTATTTATTTTCTTTTGGCCTTTTAAACATATATGTCACTTTTGTGTTAGTACTTGCTTTATTATTTGTTAATACTCGTTGTATTATTCCATTCTTTATGTGCCATTTTTGAAATGTCTTTTACGTGTTACTTTCTTGAGATGCTTTATGTGCTTATACTTATTATTATTTTGAGCATACGACTTTTTACTCGTTTATACAAAAATCGAAACCACTCGCAATACACAAACGAGACGACTTCACCAAAATTGGCGTGAAACCCACAATTTGGTGAACAACTCTCAATCCATCTACTTTTCCTTTTTACATGAAATTCACCATCAAGTTAGGAGTGAAATCCTCATCTTGATGGGAAAATTCAAATTTCAAATTCTAGTGGACCCTCGCCAAAGTGTTGAAATTAAATTTTGACCCGACGAGTACCAACCACACTTAGGATACGAAATCGCCAAGTTAGGGGTGAAACCCGCACCTTGTCGACTAGTTCCACTCCTTGATTTTCATAAATCCCGCCAAGTCTCGAATTTTCGATTGAATTGGGGCATGTAGTAACCAGAAGGGTGAATACCGTTAACCGGCTTGTCAGCAAGAGTATACCACCTATTAGGCCAAAGCATACTTTTCAATTTCAAAAGACCTTTCGACCACTTTGGTTAGTCAACGTTCCGTTTAGGAACCATCTAATTTTCTTTTTATCGAACTTACGCTTTATTATTTTCGATCTTTTATGATGAAAATCTCTCTTGTCAATTTTGAACAATTTTTGAGAATTCACTTTTGCGCATACATCATGCTATTACTTTTCGTATGATTATACATTATTAGCATGCATAATTTCACGTGATTTTATTTACACTTTTGCAACGAGTGGAGACATATCATCAAGATAGGAGTGATTTCCTTACCTTGACGATTAACTCCGCTTCTTTTCTCATCTTACAACGACCTCACCAAAGGATTAGGGGTGATTCCCTTACCTAGGTGATCGTTACCGATACTTTCTTTTAATAGACTATATTATGTAAACACGATCATGTTTATACCTGAATCGTTTATCATTAGTCAAACCTCTAATTATGTCAAAATGCATTGTCTATATAAACGAACTTCCTATCCTACAATCTGCTTTCATATAGCTCACACACACGAAATTCTTAATTTTTCCGTAGACACTTGTTCCTCAAATTTCAAAACTTCACGAAATGCTACTCACCAACTCAGTCAGTCTAATGAATCCATTGCCCACGAAATTTCATATTCAACGTAATTATTAAAACAAGCTCACTTCTATCATTAACCTAGAAACCTTCTATTTTCGATTGGGAATCAAACCAACTCTTTCGCACACGCCTATAAAATATTACAAATATTATTCAACATTTACTAAAACTTCTTTCAAAAGCAATAAAACATTTATTTTAAAAAAAACGCTTTTCAGCAAACACTAAGTTCATATACCAAATCCTTTTTTCTAAGGATCAACTTTTTCACAAGAATCTGTAAACTTCAAAAATTTCTAATACAAAGTTACTTAAAACGATGCAACTTATTAATTCCTAGGACTTTTCAAAACCTCACACGATACGGCAATTAAATTCAAAACATGTGGGCAAATAAACTTCATAAGAACCAACAAATTTTCAACTATATCAATTCTTTTAAAAACCGTAATAGCATTTCCATTCATTTACAGGGTACAACTCACGTAATCAATAGATGCTTTATACGCTGTTTACATTCACAAACTAGAGTCTATATTTCGTGACAACTCAATCTATTTTAACTTCACGTTTTGCTCAAACAACTATATATGTATATCACTTTACGTGTTTTAGTTTATATCTCACTACAATTTCACGTATACTACTCAGTTTTTTTCTTTTATAATAAAAACTTCTTGATTTTTTTACGTACTTAAGTTCACATACTACGATTAATACCGCATACAAATTCATTATCTCTTACACTAATATTCATATTCATACATTTTACGTTATTTTACACTTATATCCAATTTGTATTAATATTCATACAATTATACGACCATACTTATATTCACATCTATACATTTACGTTTATACTTATATTCACATTCATATTCATATTCATACATTACACGTTTATACTTACCTTTATGCATTTACGCTTACACTTGTATTTATGCTTGTACTCATACCCACACCTTTTATGATACTCATGTTTGTACACATAATTACGATGATACTTTTCATATTTATACTTATACTTATGTTCATACTCATACTCGAACTTTTCTTCATGTGTTTTATGCTTATACTCCCATGCGTATTCAAACTTAAACTTATGCCATGTTTATGCTTTTATTCCATACTCAAAGTTTATACATTTTCACCTGTATGCGAGCGAAGCCCGAGGGATTCGCTTACGTGAGTCACATGCTTATACACTACATTCTTTCACGTACGCAACCTTATTTTGAAAATTTATGTATACCTTAATTCATACGCAACTAGTACAAGCTATGCGGATCATGCGACGATTGGTATAATCGCGGGTGCACACGGGATTATAGTAATAAGCGCATGAGAACCATGGAGTGTACTACTGTGTATGGTAAGACACGGAATGTAACATTGCACCGAATAATGAAACGGACGTAACATGGTTAAAACATGGTGGATACGCCGCTGGTACATCCTATATTTAAGTGTTTTTTCACCATGTTACCAGACTTTTGTAAAACGTGCCATGAGAAATTTGGTGTTTTGCAGACGTTTTAGACCCAATACAAAACTTTAACAACTCACAAACGCATTGTTAAACGCGCGATATCCGATTATCCACGACGAGACTTCATTCTTGACACATGCACGATTTACTTATGACTAATGCCTTAAATCATGTTAGTCAAACAACCTCTTTTTACAAATCTAACTTTTCGTTCCTCAGAACTTCATACTTTTCCACACGTATCCAAACTTGCAAGTCTCGATTTCAGACGGATATTCGTTAACCAAATCCATTATTAAGTCACCCTCTTGAATAAATTTCGGGACGAAATTTCCTAAAGGAGGGGAGACTGTAACACCTCGAAGTTTCGTATTTCTTTTTTTAGGAAAAAAATATACGTGTACGTTTTTCTATTTTTGGAATCACAGTCGAAATCGGATCGAAAAACTGATTAGAAACGACAACCGAATCATTTTATGCGACTTTTACCGTAATCGACAAATGAAAGCGCCAACGCGACTACCGACGCTATTTATTTTATTTTTTTTATTTTACAACCATAAGCTTCTAAACTTAAGATTTATAAAAATAATTAATAATTCGTTATAACTCTTTTATAACTTTAAAGGTTAAGTAATACCCAATTTGTAAACCATAAATATTAGGGATTATATGTAACCTACAACTATTAACGAGTTCGTTATGTATTATGTTAAATATCTAGGATAACCATTCGTTCGTTCTTTTGGAATTCTCAATCCTTACTCGTGCGTTATTACAAGAATCGCAACGCAACCAATGTGAGTATACTTGACCCATTTTACCGTTTTCACACTTTTGGGTGTAACATGTTTTTATATACAAAACACACTTAGTATACATATTCTTATGCAAATACATAAACAAACAATCCAATACATGCTTACTATTTGTTATGCTTGATTCGTGCTTTTTGGGTGATTCTTATGTGATGAACTTGTCATTAGCTTCGTACAAGCCCCCACTTAACATGTATAGCGCTATAGGAGTAACGCACCACCCGTGAACGAGAGGTCATGTTAGGTTTATTCATTCATACTTGCGTAAACAGAGGGTTGACTTGTAAATCGCATGCCAGTTTATACGTTAATCTTGATAACTAGGTTTGCCATGTGGATTGTTCCTTATTATTTTTATACTTATATACTACGCACCAAACTTGTATGCTCGCCAATACTTTTTGTATTGAACTACACTTTTAAAACATGTTGCAGGTTTAGCGATGATGTTGGTGATGCATGGAATCTAGTAGGATGCTTAGATACACACTTAAATTTGTATTCTTATTGTATTGTATTTCATTATTCATGATGTTGTATTTACTTCAAATTCTTGTAATTGATTCTTTAGAAATGAAATGAAATTTACTATTTAAATACTTGTCACAATTATTAGTGTTATAATGTCTCGAGCAATCTATTTCGTCTCATCCCGATGTTTCCGCCATCGGTTGGGGTGTGACACTACCCTTTATCATCTTAAAGAAAATCAAAGGCCAAGATTAGTTCACATGGTTCACTTTCAAGAAGTTGTTCGCACTTGAACCTAATCCTATATAGGGTATCCTATATATATGCATATATATATATATGAGAGGGTTTAAATGAGAACACCCAACTTTTGTGAGAACCATAAGAACAAATCTCAGCCACTCATTCATATTCCCCTATGCTTTAATGAAAAGGTTAAATTGGTAATTTAACAATCCCCTATTTTCTCTAACGTTTCCAAGATTCACATTAAATGCATCGTTCCTAATCAATCGATGCTTCATATAGCCCTAAATCAGATCTTCATTCGATTTGTTCTTGATCAATCGATTCATTCACATGTATTACATAATTGGACGCATCTGATTGTGGTATTACATAATCGATCCCCCATACAACCCTTAATAAATCGATTATTCAATTCGTTTGCTGGTGATTGATGCATTTGATTTGAGTTATTGATAATCGGACCATTTGATTGGTTCCTAATCTACAGGTAGTGTTCTTACAATTGCTTTTAATTTCAATTCCAGGTTGTATTGAATTCCTAATCTATTGATAATTTTGTTCCACGATTTAAATTCCCTTTTGATTTCTTAATTTTCCCTAATTAGTGTTATAGAGTGAATTTTAGTTATGCTTTATCCTAAATTATACGTGATGAATCTTGATTCATACTGTAAAGGGTTTTCAATCACGACGAACAATTTAAAGATTTAGATGAAGTAGGTGTTGGGCCAATATCAATTTTGTACTTGGATCTCTAATACCAAATGTTCTTGTGCAAACATCAATAACTATATTTTCTGTTGAAATTTGTCTAATTTGTCACGAGGATTTGGTTTGTCTCCTTCTGAAACTAGTTGTCAGTGTAGAAAACCTTGTCTTTCTTGTCATTTGCACAAGAATCAACAACAATATCCCTTTATTTGACCCATTAACTCTTTGGAACTGTTTTCTTGATGTTGAGCAGTACTGGAGGGCATCATTTATTTCACTCTTTTGTTCTAACAACTTAGGAATATCTTGTTTTGGATGTTGATCCCATTTCGCATGTGCTTATGCTCTCGATCACTTATTTGTTTGTAACTAACATATGTTTAGTTGTATTACACATGTGTCGGGAGAGAAATCAAAGGTTAAAAGCAATAAAAAGAAAAGAAAGTGAAATTATTGTTGCAAACTTAATTCTGTAGAAGAGGCGACACGTGCTTAAAATGTTTTAGCAAGGCAACTAAGAGAGTCAGATCCATGATCTACTTTGAGATTCCATTGGTGTTTCCATTTTCTATATCACCGACAACGAAAGGAAGAAAGGAAGTTTGACGCCTATCGTAGTAGCATCAGCAACAAGCAACAAGTGTGACATGGTGACTTCAGTGGGTCAAATTTTCAAATACTACAACTTAAATGGAAAAAAAGGAAGAAGATGAACCCTAGTAGTACCACGAATCAATTCACTGATTATAATGATGTATAAGCCAATTTTGGTCTTGGTGGTCCTTTGAAAATAGGAGCAAAAGCTGCTTGTACAATTTATTAATTTAGTGTAATTACTACTTACGTTGTATGTTTCTTCAGTTGGTGGATTTTACATACATATTTGTAGTCTTTCACGGAATTTGTTAAATAACACATAGTGGTAGTATGTACAAAATTTCACATTCAATTTACATATTTATAAGATGTTGAATTACACATGTGTAAATAGCATAATAACAGAGTTTGGGTCACCTGTTGACTTAAACACGTGTAAAATTTCCAATTAGT
Source organism: Helianthus tuberosus (assembly GCA_030545235.1). Taxonomy (NCBI): domain Eukaryota; kingdom Viridiplantae; phylum Streptophyta; class Magnoliopsida; order Asterales; family Asteraceae; genus Helianthus; species Helianthus tuberosus. The sequence goes on along the minus strand of JARYGA010004475.1, from coordinate 63,525 downwards.
CCCGAGTAACAATCCTTTTTAACTATTATGATTTACACATGCGTAAACCTCCATATTTATGCTTGTTTTATTTAACTATTTGGATTTACACATGTGTAAGCCTCCATATATGTGCTTATTTTTTAACTATTACGATTTACACATGTGTAAATAGGGATTTGGTACCGGGTACCAATACAGAACCGTACCAGGTATATTCGGTACCGATACCGATACCGGTACCCATTTTCCTCGTTTTTCGGTACCGGTACCATACAGGTATATTAGGTACTGGCACCGGTACCATTTTCCCCGTTTTTCAGTACCGAATGGGTACCATGCTCATCCCTATGTGTAAACCTCCATATCTATTATTATTTTTCTTAAGTATTAGCGTTTACACGTGTATAAACCTTGATATCTATGCTTATTTTTCTGAGTATTATGATTTATACATGTGTAAATCTTCATTTATGTGCTTATTTTTATAACTATTAGAATTTACACATGTGTAAACCTTGATATCTAGGTTTATTTTTTTAACTATTGTGATTTACACATGTGTAAACCTCTATATCTATGCTTATCTTTTTTAAATATTAGGATTTACAAATGTGTAACCCTTATATCTATATGTTCAGTTGTATTACACATGTGTAAATTGTTTCGTTTCACATATTTGTTTCTGTTTTACACATTTACATTTGAGTTACACATGTGTAAACCATTCACTATTGCTTATTTGTTTATGTTTTCACATATGTTTAGTTGTCTTGCACATGTGTAAATTGTTCACTGACAATAATTTTTTTATGTTTTACATATTTTCATATAAAGTGCGCATGTGTAAACTGTTTATTATCATTTATGTGTTTCTGTTTTAAATATGCACATGTGTGTTACACATGTGTAAATTGTTCCATGTATCAAAAGTATTTAATTCCCAACAAGTCATATAATCTTATTTTGGGTAAAAGTGGACGGCAACCCCATAAATTTTATTGGTAACAAAAAATATTTACAACCTATGGGCATTGACCTTCCCGCAATATACCCAAATGAAGACACCAACCCCAAACCACTAGTTATGATCTAACAATTGGAACCTAACAAGCTGTTCTCGGCCATGTACTAAACTAGAAATAACAAAACAACCTATTTTAGACTTAAAGCCACATCCGACCCAAGTCTAACAAAAAAAAATCTATACAATCAAGCTTCAAACAACATAAACCATCCAAAAAAAAAAAAAAAACAATCAAACACGACCAAACATTAAAACAACACCTAAAGCATAACATCTGAGAGTCTATCTTGAGCATCCCTATGTCACACCCCGATATTTACAGCTCAGCCCGGTGGGCCCGGTGGGGAGTAATGTGACGTAGTTGATATCATCATAGTCAATTAACATAATTATAGCATAGCAGAAGTCTTGGAATATAAAATATTATTACAAACCCAAATGTCGGAAAATATCAAGTATTAAATTTATAGACGAGCTTGTAATAATAGATCCACAGGCGGATCATTACAGAATCATATAAAATGAAGTTTAGCAGACTTTAAGGCATCTTTAAGGATTACCAAGATCCTCTATTTCGACACCGAGCAGCTCCCAGCCTATTTCGAGTAGTACCTGTCACTTAGTCTTTTGAAAATACGTTAGTTTTCACTGGTAAATACAATTAACCGACTCATTTGAAAAGAGTTTATGAAAATTGATTTACGCGCATAAGGCACGAAACCATTTATAACTTGGGACAATCTTTAATAAAATCTTGTATACAGATTTACATATTTGTCATACATATGGGGCCGGTTTGGAAGCCGGTCATGATTAACCGACTCACCACTATAAAACCCACAAAGGAGTTATCCCTAACATGTGGGTTATTTAGCATTTGCATCTGTCAGGTGTATGCCTACACCCCGTGCATAGGTCGTGGCCATTTTCAAATGAAATGAGCCGAGGATATCCAGGACACGGTCGAATTAACCCCCAATGTTTATGTTATCAAACAATACAGATTAAAACGGGTTATGCAATTTATTAATCACAATCCGATTAAATGATTTCATACCTGTGACACCTGTGTCACTTCAACCATCAAACAAATGCCAAACCAATGAAATATTGTATTTCATACTTGGGATTTGTAAAAATATGTGTATCGTTTGCACATATCAACTCTTGTTCGATTTTAAGCTTTAAATCGCTTTCTGGAGGGTTATACGCACTCTGATGCGTAAATATAACCAGTTTAATCAAACGAACACTCTGGAATAGTGAAATAGGCTTAACATACCTTAAATAACCTTTACATAACTTAGAAATAGGCTTTGAGGGGTTCGGTATCTAAAAATAAACTTTTGGGTCATTCAGGGACTAAAAGCGTCAAAAAGTGCATAAGTTTGCACTTTCGCGCATAACTGACATTCTGGATACATCCGGACATCCAAAAATTTATGTAAGCACTAAAATATTTTATTTTAGTGTTTGGCTTGAGAAAAATCCATTCGTCGCGCAATTTGGATCGTTTTTCGCGCTTATGCGCATGCCGTCGTAATTAAGCGAACATCGCGTTCGTACGACCAAACGAACCAACACCCGACATATTTTTGAGCATGTTTCATGTCCACAATGTTTAGGCATCATTTTAGGGCCTTAAAGTTGGCTTGACGGGCCTTAGAAGTGCCGGAAATGGCTTAAAACACAACAGGGACCAAAACTGTCATTTATGAAACATGTTTCTGATCTGTGCAGGCCATGCGGCCCGCGTGAGTTTTATGTACATCTTCACGCGGCCCGCGTCAGTGTTACAGACCAGATTAACTGAATCTAACAGCAGATTACAGCTGGTAAACTCACAACCACACACTCACACTTGCCCTTTCAGCTCATTAGGGGCCATTTTTAGTCACCACAACATTTCAACAAGTGTACGCACGAGATTCGATCACGTTATTCAAGAAGCGATCTTAACGGTTACCCGAAAACTATAAATACCCAACCCCACCCATTGCAAAACCCACAAGAATCTGATCTTAGAAGCTCTAAGTTGAAACCATTGTTTCATACCTGAGCTACTTGGATCACGATTAGCATTCGGGGACCCTTCGTAAGTATTCCTTCGTTCTTTTATTGCTTTTCGAGTCCGAAAGTCAAACTTCGTTTGACTTTCTGCATTGACTAGTTTATGGTCAATGCGAAGTTCGTTTGAACTTCGCAACGTGATTGTAATCACGATGGTTATAGTCCCTTGTGACTATGCCTACTGATTACCACGTTGTCTAGGGTCGTAGGGTAAGCGATCTAATAAATCGCTTATACCTTCGAACCCGGCCCATTTGGTCGATCATTAGGATCCGACCAAACACATTAGGTGACCATAGTATATAGGGAATAACCTTCCGAGGTTATACCTTATGGTCGCTGCGTTTAAGTAGTTGTATGATAGGTAGTTTATATGCCTTAGGTAAATTACCAAAATGCCCTTTTTACGCCAAAATTCATATTAAGCGTATGTAACATAACTTTTGGTATCTAAACTGATTTGACAACAATATTAGACATGTTAAGGCATATTTTACTTATCATAGGACTAGTTAGGCGGTCCGAACGCGTTTTACGCGAACGACGCGTTAAAGTAGCATAAGCTACCTAAACGGGTCGTAAGCACTTAGGTTAAGTTTCATTGTAGTATGTAGGCTTTGTTAAACCATATTACATGAGTTCACATACTCATTTGGTTTACGAGCCCTCATCCTATCCAATCCTCCGATTTAGGTCCGGTTATTAATGTAGTTACCTATATTAGGTACCGTTTGATTCCGTGATCTCTAGCATTGCTTGGTGGTTATATTAGGACTTCTGAGCAATCTCAAGTGAGTACATAGTTCCCCTCTTTTACTGTTTTCAAACTGTTTTGGGGTGAAGCATGTGTACCTATCTGTTATTTTCATGTTTTCCAAAAGTATAATTGATTATACATGTTAGTACTTATCTGTTGACAAACTGAATGACTATCTATGGTTTAAACACTGATTTTTCAAAGACTATAACATTAATTGTTGAATTGTACTTATTTTGTTCACCAGACCGATTGTTAGTATGATATAGCGCTATAGGATTAGACACCCCATTCCTGTTGTCATGGAATGTCTGAAACCAATTTGTTTCTCCATCCAAATAGGGATTGCCTTTGTGGTATCCTTATAGTCTCAAAGGTGTATTTTGATGCACTAGGTCTGAATGAATTCTTAAATCACACTTTTAAAGTATAGTTTGATATACTCTCATGTGTGGTATTGTACAAAACCAACATATATTTTGTTAATCATCCAAAGCATATTTTGATATGTTATTTACAAAACCAAAACATAGTTTAATATGTTATTTATCACATCTAAGGAATATTTTGATATGTTATTTATGAAACCCAAAGCATATTTTGATATGTTATTTATGCATCCAAAACATAGTTTAATATGTTATTTACAAATCCAAAGTATACTTTTAATATGCTACTATAAGGTTATTCGTTTAACCTTACATTATTTTACAAAGCATAACTTTTGATTTATTCAAACACTTTGTTTTGTACATTTTTACTTGTTTAATAAATCTCATTTTACTTACCATACATAACTTTTGTTTACTCATCACATGGTGTACATTTAACTTGAGTTATACAATAACATTGGACTATTGGTTTAAACATGAACATTCTATATTGGTGGTTTGGTTTGAGTAAGTGACTTAAGTAACGAGGCGTGTGTAATATGATACAAGCATGGTGGATACGCCGCTGGTACTTCCTATATATAAGTGTTTGTATGGTATTACATATCGTAGCGTTATTTGAATCATTTCAATTTAATTCATATAACATTTTATACAAATAACATACTTTTCATAAGACATTGTTTTACAGTAACTTATCTTATACAAACTCATTTTACATGGTTATTCATTTAACCTTACATTTATTTATACATATCATCTGATCTTATTGTATTTTTTAAACGATTTACAAAACAAATCAATTTACAAGGTTCATGACTAAACTTTATTAAACATTTTCTTAAACTTACAAGTCATGAATCCTATTTTCCCAAAACCTATGTATCTCACAGGCATTTTTATGCTGACGTACCTATTTTTACACATGTTTCAGGTACTGCTTTGCAATGATTGTTGATACATGCTACATTTAGGATGGACTCGTGCCTTAGCAACTTTAAAACTTGGAAGATCATAGTTGTACTTATTTGATTGTATTAAAACAATGAGTTCATTTATGCAATATAACAGAATTTATTTATTCCATGGTTATGAAACAATGATTCTGTTACAACACTCCCCGACGTTTCCGCCACGTCTAGTTGCTTTACGTGGTCGGGGTGTGACAATACCCGACCAAGCGTTATTATATTATACCGTATCCCAAGCCCATATAAGAGAAAATAAGTTAAAAGTATTTACCTGAGCTAATACTTGATTCACAGCAAAATAACTCAGTTGTATCCAATCTAACTAAATGCAGGTAGCTTTTACTGGGTGGCTCTAGTCTGGAATGATGGTAATATATAACCAATTCAGAATGCTAACGGTCTTATTTAAGTCGTAGACTTAGACCGGCTAGCTTAAATGTGACAACCATGACGAAACCCGGTACACCCTACACGGTCCAAAACCGTAAAGCCTACTTAACACTTTAATTGTGCGAAAACCCTAAAAACATGTGTGACTTATATGCTTGATTAAATGATATCTGTTATGTCTCGGAGGAATCCGAGAACACGTTATGACTGGCATGACACCAGTAAGGGCCAACAGTGCGAAATTGGTATCCTTAGACTTTAAACACGTGTTAAACCAGAGCTTTCCGTTTAACAGCGCTTTAAACCTTTGACGTTGATTATTAGTTTATCTGTAGCATTATTTAAGATTCCGAGTTCCAGGAATATCTTAATTTTGTACCATAGACTGTGACATAGGGTTTGAAGCCAATCTGAGATTGGGCACGCAAAACGAAGCAGCTTCCCAGTTAGGGAAACGCTCTCGTTTCAGGAATAACATAAGGCAATCAAACGTGCAAGGAACGATCGATCAAGCTTAAAAACACTTAAACCATCCTAATGCGAGTCTTTTATGATTAAAACGTAACTGGGTTCGGATTTCAAGACGGTTATTCATGATTTCTAAAACCGAGTCTTTTTACACTAGTTACGCGCAAAACGGAGTTCGTCACGCAAATCGAGAACGCGCCCGGGACCCGTAAACGAACCCAAATACTCACCGAAGGATAACCATTATTTTTTTTACTCATTTTTTTGAGGCATGAGGTGGCCTAGGGTGGCCCACCCCAAACCGCCAAACACCCCCTAGTTATATATAATTTTTTTCCTTTGTTCCTTTTAATTCATACACAAATATCTTCCAATTCCCTGCTTCCTTCTACGAAAACCCAGCTGACTTATCAATAAGAAGGCACAAATCAAAGGTAGCAACATTATTTTTTAAGGTTTTAAGCTTAGTTTCTTTATTAAACATAGTTTAGACCATAAAAACTTGTTTTAATCAATGAATTTTGAAAGTTTAAATAAGTTCAAAGGCTGAATAAGAACACCATGAGAGTTCCCTGGTGTTATATGGCAGCCATGGTTACAAATACTTGGGTTATGATACCCTAATCAACACATATTCGACAAAAAAACCGCGTAACTATTCGATTAACCGAAAAACAGTGAATCAAAGCTTGATTGATCTAAGTTCTAGCATATTTGGATTTTACTTGATGTGTAGGTACTGAATATAGTCCATACATACTTCTGGACTCAAGAAAAACACTCGGACACGAAGGAATCGCTAGGTATATCACTTGAAACTCGAAACTAGCATAGGCAGAATATTGTTTAAACTATAACTTGGTCCGTTGGTGTTGGATTGAGATGAAATTTGGTATGGTAATGAAGGGTAGTGTCAGGAAGGTCCAAATATATTTTTAGAATTTTTGGAATTTTATATGATTTTTGGTCAATTTTTTACTTTTTTACAAAAAGAATTCTGAACAAAATACCAAACAGATTCAATATATCACCAAATTTTAAAGAGACCCTAAGGAACAAATGGGGAATGTTTTGAGAAAATTCGGAGTCCATTGGTTGAGTTTTGGTTTGGGTTAAAAATCCGCGTTTTCGTGAATTTTCGGTAGCCGGAAACGCACAGAAACGAAATCGAAAAAATCTTAAAATTTTTGGAGATGTTTCTGGGAACATAAGGGATGTTCAGGGATTTTGTAGGAATTTTTGGATCATTAATGATAATTAATGTTAATTATCTGGTTAATTATGGTTTTATAAATAGTTTATTTATACAAGTAGAATGCCAAAATAAATTCCCAGGAATTTTCCCACAATCTACTGATTTTTTTCTAAGTTAAATAAAAATCTACAGATTTTTATTCCAATTCTAAGTTAAATGGGAATTTTTGGGATTAAAAATGAATTATTTTAAATCAATTTCGGCGGTTTACCGTATAATGAACCGGCCGGAACTGGGAACTGACCCAACCCGACCAATACTATAATTGAAACATGGGGAGTATTCCGGGAGATTCCAGGGCGGATTGGACACTCAGGGTGTGTCCAATACCAGTTCGGGAAATCCCCGACGGTAGAAACGGAAACTCAAATTTGGGCAACCTGGACTCCCCAAACACCCAAGCTCCCTTAATGAAAAGTTAATCATTCTTAAACAATAACGTGTTGGCATTATTGGTATTCCCGTACCATTATCCGAACACGTTAAACTACTGACATCGGCTGGCACGCGAACCGGTGCCCGGAAGCCAAACTGAAAACTAATACTACCCTGACCTCCATCACCATACCAGTATCGTATAGGCTCAATCTGGGGTGAAAGCTCCTGACCGAATCCAAGTTATACCTGTTACTGACTTAGATACTGACGTAAGCCCATATTTGCATACGTGATTCTAGGAGTTGACTCAGTTGATTATTTACATTCTGTGTGAAATTACTGCATACACTGTGAGTTTTACTTCCCTATTTTCAAACTGTTTTCTGTTTTACATGGGTTGAAATGCATGTTACATACATTTATACGTGCACATATATACATGTATAATGTGAATTATCTGAGTAAACACTAGTACATGAAAAGTCCCCACAGACCCAAGTGATTAACCGTAGGCCGGTGAATGTGTAAATAGTACTATTGGTCCGACAAACCCAATTGCAATGGCCAGGAACGCCATATGATACATACGCAATTGTACATGTTTAAGCATAGGCTATGGAGTACTAGCCATAGCTACACAGGGGCAGTGTCGTGGTGGTTGACCACATGGTTGAGGTGACAGTCAAGGCTTCACTTGTGGGCTCAGTATATATTCAATTAAATGTGCCAAATTTGAACTATAATTACATTTATGTAATACAAACTAAAACAGTGAAACTCACCAGCAGCGTTTAGCTGACCCCCTTTAAAAACTAACATGCATTTCAGGTAACTTGAGACTGATGTGATCCGTGTATGTGGTTCAAGACGTGTTTATTGGCAAATATTGAGATAGACGCATGTGACTTAGAAGACTTATGTGGTTCATGGGAACACGCAGTTGTAACATACATGTAGTATGTAATCAACATTTTGTAATAAATAAAATGTAGTGCCTTTATAAACAATGTGCTTGTACCAGAGGTGTCTGTTGCATCCCACGTTTTTCCTTCCACTGCAAATCGGGGTGTGACTGAAGATGGTATCAGAGCCATTGGTTATAGAGAATTAGGTGCCTTTAAGGAAACCTAGACTATAACTCCAAGCTCGAACCTTAGTGGACATCACTGGAAAATTAACCACTACTAAAAGTAGTTAATGAACATTGTAAAGTATCCTATTGGCAAGTACCAGGATGGCCTGGTGGGCCAAGTGGGTTATTATGGTCCGGAACGTAATAACAGACTTGCTCATACGAGGCGGTGTTGGGAAAGTCCTGGTAATAAACACGCTTAAATATGTGGAGTGATACATACGTGTACCAAGGTGATAGTGTGTGGATGTTTGTGTGTGGATTAATACATGAATTAGGATTGGTGGATTATACATTACTGCATGTGCCTTAGTGATAGGCAGAAAACTGGTATTACAGTCCATTCCACATTCCTACCGATCACATATTTAATACACTAGAGTTTGATTCCTATCACTCACACAGTTGTTACTTATACTTTACGATGTGAGAACTCAAGACTTTATTATGATACGACCTCACCAACACTACTCTTATAGCTATTATAACGATGGTTGTATATTAGAGTGATACTTTAAAAAGGACATAGATACACAAAGAACGCTTAGGTCGTTCTGATAGACTGGGAGGAAGTGTACGGATCCTTACTCCACTTCTCATTGCTTCACATTCGATTGTTATACAGTCATAGAGTTTAGACACCTTACGAAATTTTTTCGTCCGTGAATCCACGGTCCATTTGATTGTCCGCTGGATTCCTCTTCTGTTTACAATATTGGCTTTAGCCTTCACGTCGTGTGATACTAGAATACTTCGTAGTATTCCTTAGCACATGTCTCGATATATGTTATATCTGAATTTGACGATCGCCGGGTTATGGAGATGGTATAGAGCGCCTGAATAAGTTACCCTTCCCGTTGTCATTCGGTTCCCTTGGGTATAAATTTTTATGATACAGATTCCTTGGAACGCTTTGCGTTGTGAAATCTCGTTTTGTGTGACCGTCGGTTACATTGTGTTTTTTTTCGAGTAATGAGTGTTTCGGATTTCAGTTGGTTATTCATGGAAAGTAATATTAGGCCTGAATATTTTGGTGAACGGAACATTGATCATGTATATGGGTGTGGTGGATATGCTGCGGTACTTCCTATATATAAACACCCGGCTACATTATCAAGGTACCGTTACTCAGGGCAGACGGGCTTCATGTTGCGATCCGTTCGGTTATGTTTTGAGTATGGCAGTGTTGAGACTTCGACCCTGGTTGATGCGAAAGTTGAGGCCACAGTTGCTGTAACCACGACATCTATACACGTTTGCGGTAATTCTAAATGAAAGGTAGTTGGGTCAACATATAACGACCTTTGGGTTAATTATGGGGTTATATCCATGTCGAGGTAGTGATGCAGTCGTAGTACTTCCGTATTTTCGTAGTTTGTGCTGTCGTGGGTTGATGCACGTACGTCACTTTGGTGACCAGTTTTGATAACGCATTTAGGCACTAGCCCTTATGGGTTAAGTCTGTGTGCAAAATTTGATAGATGTTATTATATAGGTGATGTGTAATGGAATGGTGTGGTATGTGATAATTGAAAATGTGATAAGTGATGATTAACTATGTGACATTGATACATACATATCTATTATTTATAATGGAATGGCCCTGAAACGTGTACCTCAAATAACAGAGGCATAAATTGCCCAACTGATAGCACAACAACTCCAAACGGTTATTCCAACAATCGTGGCGCATGTTAGCGCCGGTATTAACACTAACCCCCAACCGAACCCACAACCGAGACTGTTAGGTCAAAACAATATTAGGCCAGTTTGCACGTATAAATACTTTATGGAGTGCAAACCAATGGAGTTTAATGGAACTGAAGGACCGCACGGGTTGGTGAAATGGATCAAGAAGGCAGAATCGGTCCTTAACATAAGTAATTGTCCGGGTGACTATGCGGTAAAGTATACAACTTGTACTTTTACCGACTACGCTTTGAACTGGTGGAATACTATTGTGCAATCTTGCGGACAGGACGCGATTAATGCTATGACGTGGGATGATCTTAAGATACTAAGGAGAGAAAGGTTCTGCCCAATCCACGAAATTCAGAAATTCGAGCATGAGTTTTGGAACCTGCAGATGCAAGGTGCGGATCGTGCAGGTTACACAAATCACTTCATTGAACTAGCACGCATCTTACCAGATATAGTTCGACCATAGTTCAAGAGGATCGAGAGGTATATCTGGGGCCTGGCTCCAGAAGTAAGGAGTATCATTAATTCGGTGGAGCACCTGACCATGCACGAAGTGGTAGCTAGGTCAGGCACGGTTACGTACGACATGGTTAGACGCAAGATTTTGACATTGCCGGGAGAGCCGACAGGAAATAAGTGAGAGGCCCCGGAAAGTAGCCGAGCGGGGGCAGCCATACCGAAGAAGGGGAGAGCCACTCGTCGAAGCTACACCATGACTACACCAACGGGAAACTCTGGTGGCTATAAAGGAACAGCCCCAAAATACAACAAGTGCACTTTGCACCACTATGGTGCATGTCGAGCAGGGATCTGCTCGAGGTGCCATACAAGTGGACATTATACCTGAAACTGTAAGACACCATTGGAACCTAACTGTTTCCAAACCCCAAGGCCTCAGCCTCTTCAGCAACGACCCCAACTACCAACGCAACAGATTACCTAACCCCGTACTTGCAACGGATGTGGCAGTACGGAGCACTTCCGAAGAAGCTGCTTAAAATTTGCTCCACAGCCAGCAGGAAGGGATACGCAGGGCCAAGCTTCTACCTCAAATGCAGTTCGAGGTCGTGCCTTTATACTTGGGTCTGATGAGGCACGGCAGGATCCAAATGTGGTCTCAAGTACGTTCCTCGTTTCCGATCAGTATGCTTCAGTATTGTTTGATACGGGCGCAGATAGGAGCTACGTTTCCATTAATTTCTTACCCTTATTAAATATGCCGGCTATTGACTTAACAAGTCCCTACTCCATAGAACTTGCTAATGGTAAACCTATAACTAGTCACCAAATCATTCGTGATTGCCCTTTAATTCTTAACGACTACCAATTCCTTATTGACCTACTACCGGTAGAGCTCGGAAGTTTCGATATAGTAGTGGGAATGGACTGGTTGTCCAAGTACAAGACGGAGATTATATGTGAGCAAAAGATTGTTAGGATCCCTCTTCCTAATGATGAAGTTATTATGGTACAAGGAGAGAAGTCTGTTACCATATTAAACCTTATATCCCACCTTAAAGTGTGAAATGTATACGTCAAAGATGTGATGTGTTCTTAGCAAGTGTAATGACGACCGCACCAGAAGAACAACGTATTAAGGATATCCCAGTAGTGTGTGATTACCCAGACGTGTTTTCCGATGAATTGCCCGGATTGCCACCCAATCGGCAAGTCGAGTTCCGTATCGACTTAATACCGGGAGCGGCTCCAATTGCAAAAGCACCTTACCATTTAGCATCTTCAGAGATGCAAGACTTATCCTCTCAGTTACAAGAACTACTAGACCGAGGTTTTATCCGTCCCAGTTATTCACCTTTGGGGAGCACCAGTGTTAATTGTGAAGAAAAATGATGGAAGCTTTCGGATGTGTATCGACTACCAGGAGCTGAATAAGGTTACCATAAAGAATAGATATCCTCTTCCGCGTATCGATGATTTATTTGATCAGTTAAAAGGAGTCTGTTACTTTTCCAAAATCGATCTTAGATTTGGTTATCACCAAGTGAAAGTTCAAGAGGAAGATATCCCGAAAACAGCCTTTCGAACTCGGTACGGTCACTATAAGTTCCTGGTTATGCCCTTTGGGTTAACCAACGCACCTGCGGTATTTATGAACCTCATGAACCGAGTTTGTAAACCATATTTAGATAAATTCGTCATAGTCTTTATTGACGATATTTTGATCTATTCCAAGAGCAAAAAGGAACACGAGCACCATCTACGAGCCATATTAGAGATATTAAGGAAAGAGATGTTGTACGCCAAGCTTTCAAAGTGTGACTTCTGGTTACAAGCGGTGCAATTTTTAGGCCATGTGGTAGATCAACAAGGGATCCATGTTGATCCTAGTAAGATTGAAGCTATTAAGAATTGGCAAGCGCCTAAGTCTCCGAAAGAGATACGCCAATTCTTGGGATTGGCTGGATATTACCATCGCTTTATTGAAAATTTTTCCTGCATTGCTCAATCCTTAACTGCCTTGACACAGAAAGATCGAAAGTACAAATGGGGCGAAGAACAAGAAACAACTTTTCAGCTGTTAAAACATAAATTATGTGAGGCGCCAATTTTGACGTTGCCAGAGGGCAATGATGACTTTGTAGTGTATTGCGACGCATCGCTACGTGGTCTAGGATGCGTATTGATGCAGAGAAACAAAGTTATTGCATATGCTTCCAGACAGTTGAAAGTGCATGAAAAGAACCATACAACGCATGATTTAGAGCTGGACGCAGTGATTTTTGCACTAAAGATCTGGAGGCATTACTTGTACGGTACGAAGTGTACAATTTATACAGATCACAAGAGCCTCCAACATATATTCGATCAAAAGGAGCTGAATATGAGGCAACGCAGATGGGTGGAGCTATTGAACGATTACGACTGTGAAATAAAATACCATCCAGGTAAGGCTAACGTAGTAGCCGATGCCTTGAGTAGAAAAGACCGAGTAAAGCCACTCAGAGTGCGAGCTCTTGGGATGATTGTGCAAACCAGTCTTAAAGAGCAGATTCATAAGGTTCAAATGGAAGCTTTGGAGGAAGGCCAACTCAATAGCGAGAACTTACACGGAAATGAAGGGAATTTTGTGAAGAAACCGGACGAAGTATTGTATTACAAAAATAGGGTATGGATTCCTACTCTCCATGATCTACGTCAATTGATTATGGATGAGGCTTATAAATCTAAGTACTCTATTCACCCCGGTACAGACAAGATGTACCACGACCTTAAGGAATTTTATTGGTGGCCATGTATGAAAAAAGGATGTAGCAGAGTACGTGTTGGATCTGAGTTTGGTTTTGATTGTATTTTACGTTTGAAATTAAGATGGAAATGGATGAGTTGTGCAGCGGAATTAAGATGGAAACAAACTTTGCATACAATCAAACGAGAGTATTGCTTTGAACAAACATTTTTCACAATGAACCGAAAGATTGAATTTATTTAAATTACGATTACAATTGCAATGATTGAATACAAACTCCCCCTCAGCCAGAGATCAGTGTTTGTTCGTGCAGAGAAGACGATGTTGCAAAGAGCTAATAGAACAGTATAGAGCACTGTTCTATTTATAGGCACTCGCAAACCACTGAGCATCTAAGCTGACGTCACCATGAAAGTGACATCTAACCTCCTAACAAACTCTAACCTCTGATCAATACAAAAACTGCTATGCTAACTACTGCTATTACATAACATTACATAAAGACATAGTAAACTACTGCAGCATCCTTCCACTGCTGTGAACCCAACAGTACTTGTCCGGATCAGCAGTGCTTGACTCAAGGCAGTAGATTGAATCAGCAGAGCTTTAGTCTTTCATCAGGTCTTTACTTGAGCAGCAGTTTGACGGTCAGTAGCTTATACGATCAGTAGTTAGGAGGTCAGCAGATGTTGAAATCACTTTCAAGGGGAGAGACTTGTATGTATCATCTGCTTATTCTGGATCCACTGCTCTGATCCAGTTTTGGCTTTAATTATCTGTTCCTCTGGTAGGGTCGTTCAATCCCAACAATCTCCCCCTGGAACAGATAATGCCAAAACTCTTCATTATTGTGGAACTTTATTGCCTCATCAACAGTTCCCTTATCTGACCTTTAAGTTGCAATTCAAAGTCTAGAGCATCTGTATCATCTTCATCCCTGCCAAGTGGAAGATCAAGGAGATCCTGCATATCTTCAAGACTTAGGCCAAGTGCTTGTTCCCTTGTTATATTCTTCACTTCTCCACCAGACCTGAACAGAGTCAATACATGGGTCTGTTTGTCAGTTACCCACTTTAGTACTTTTGAGCCTGGTGGGTTTCTTGGGAGATTTTTATTCGATGAGGAGTTTGGTGATGCTGGCCTATTAAAGGCTGTCTGAGCAGTACTTGCAGGTTGATCCAATTCAAGATCTTCTTTTATCATTAATTTAATGCCCTCTTTTACAAGGAAATTTCCAGCCTTTAGATCTTGAACTGTTTCAGCACCTAACTGGTTATGACTCCTTCTTTTGTAGATGGCAGCACCAGTTGGAGCAGTGGCTCTTCTGATTTGCAGCTTTGTTGGTCTTTTTGAGACCTCTGCTTCAGGATAGTCAGGCTTTTGAGGAACTTTGGGATCTTTCTTTCTTAGTTCCTCCAACCTTTTGTAGGTAGCCCTGACTACATCTTCTTTCCATCTTGCTATTTGTCTTTTGTTCCCATAATCAGCAGCAACCAATTCCTCTTTCATTCTCTTCAGCTCAAGTGTTTTATCAGGCACATTCTTCTTGTACTTTGACAATTCTGGAGGAGTATGTTGGACCTCATTCTTTATCATTTCTTGAATCCTGGCTGCTTCTTGTTCAAGCTCAAGAATGGTCCACTCCTTGTACATGTGCCTTTCTCCCTTGTATTTCTTTGTTTCCATAATGCTTTCAATGTAGTCTTTTCTCAGAGTCTCATCTGCTCTTTCTGAGATTTGCTGACATACATTTTTTGCAAATTCTTCCAGGGATCTGACTTGTGTGAGCAAGTATTGATAGTTCTGCTGTATTTCCCTATCAGATTTCCCTTTTGTGTTTCTTTTGGAGATATCCTCTGCTTGCTTAGCCTTGATTTTCAAATATTCTTCAATATTGTTAGGCCTGGGATATCCTTTTACTGATGGCAGCTTCCTTTTAGCAGGGTCATCCTCATAGTAGAAAGATTTGATTTCTTCTCTGACTGCTATGAGCTCAAGAGGAAATTGAACACCTGCAGGAGCTAAGGGTTGTTGAACTTGTGCTGATGAAATAGGAATAGGCTTGGGTATTGTGACAAGTGACAAGGATTTTGAAGATGTTGGTGGTGGTGAAGAGTCATCATCTTTGAGAATTAGCCTTCTCCTTTTTGTTTGAGGAGGGACTGATGATGTTTTGGATGGAACAGTGGTGGTGGATGTAGTGGCAGTGGTTTGTGATTGACTAATAGCTGTTGAAACAACTGGTGCTTCAACCACTGTTGTCATTACAGCAGATGTTATAACATCTGCTGTCTTCTGCTTTTTGGCAGGAGGTGATGTTGTTTTTGGTGGTGATGGTGGTAAAGCAGTGGATGTGGTGTGTGTTGAAGTGGTGTGTGTTGAAATGAGGACATATGTTGAAACCACTGAAGTACCAGCAGTAGTTGATACAACAGGAGTTACAACAGCTGTTTTGGATGGTGGTTTTGGAGCAGACTTTGAAAGTCTGGTTGGGATGGATTTGGGTTGCCTTACATTTCTAGTAGGCTTCTTCTTTTCATCAACAGGATTTTCATCATCCTTTGACCCAGAAGTACCCTGATCTGGATAATCCACCCTAACTTTTTTCTTGGCCTCTCTATCCTTTTTGACACTTGCAACTGCTTCTGCCAGTGCATTTGTGGTCTCATCAATTTTCTTGCTACCATCTGGCAAAGGGATATTTTTGGTCATGTTTTCTCTTTCTGGTTCAATGTAAAGACCATCATCTATTCCCTTCTTCTTCCACTCCTGAATTTTCTCCCCCTTTTTGGCATTATCTGGAGGGAGTTGATCAATAAAGAGGACAGTTGGAGGAACAGTGCCAGTGGTATGCAGGATCTGAGCTTTTAGAGCCTTGAGATCAGCTTGGGTGTTCTTGAACCTGGACTCCAATGTATTTCTCAGCTTTAGTACATGTTTTTCATGTTGCTGATCTGCCATTTGTGCTTGTTGATGGAGAAAAGGTTGAAATAGATTCCAGAGCTCATTTGTAGCAGGTGCTTGAGGTGGAGCAGATGCCTGAGGTGGAACAATAGTGGATTGCACCTTTTGTACTTGTAACAACTGTTGCAGCATTTCTTTGAGTTCTGCAACAGAGTTATCAAGTTTTTCAACACGATCCGTCAATTGCTGGTACTTTAAACCATCACCCAATTTAATGGGATCATCTGATTTCCCACTAGCAGTGGTTTTATCAGTGGTTGAGGTAGGGAGTGTACTCCAAACATTAACCACTGATGCCCCTTTGTCTTGGTACTAGGGTCTTCTCCCTTCAACACTTGACAGTCTTTTGATGTTGCCAGAGGTCAAGAAAAGTCCACTGGTAGATGTCAGAGGTGCTATGGAAGGAATTGCCTCCAAGGAAGTCTTATTAATGTAACCACTGTCCAAATGTAAACCAGTGGGTTCAACATTTGTAGTGGCTGCTTCACTTGGAATACCACCAAGAGTTACTTGTAACTCAAGGGGTGTAACCTCCTCAGGTTGTGTTGGTGGGTTAGCAAAGATTGATACATCAGACCCAATCATTTGTTGAGGTATATTCTCATTAATAGGTGATTGAGAAGGACTGGTTAGTGCCTGGTTCAAATCAATTGCATCCAACAGAAGTTTAGTTGGTGGGGGAATTGTGGATGTGATGTTTGGCGTTGAAAAAGAATTTGCCTCGGGCATTGGGCTGTGGATGATGGAAACGAGTGTTTCTAGAGCATCATATTGTGGAGTCCCTATTTGTACAACCTGTTCTTTTTGAGAAGAAGCAGGAGGAGTTTCGGTTATGGGTTGAGATATTTGTACCAACTGCTGTGAGGAAGAAGCAGCAGTGGTTTCTTGTGACTTTTGTTGTGTCACAGGCAGTTGCTCTGGTATCTCGTCCTCCAGAGTTGCCTTTTTTATGGGTTTGGGGGGTTTTTGATTTTTCTTTTTCTGTGGCTTTTTGGTGATTTTAGGTGTGGGTTTCAAAGCAGTTGTGTTGCTACTTTGATCACCTTGAGCAGTGGGCTCAGCAGCAGATACCTGAGGAGCAGTGGTAGCTGCTAAAGTCTGCTCAGGCACCTCTGCTTGTGTTTTGCAAGGTGTTGACATTCTTGTAAAAGTTTCAGCAATTAAGCTGTGCATTTGTAAAGAGCCACCTTGGTTTATTGCAGCAATATCATTCTTACTGAATTTCTTTTCAAAGTAATAGCTTAAAAACCTGGGAAACAGTAAGAATGATTTTGTTTCAACATTTTTAACCAGATCATTAAAAATTTCCTGGGAATAATTAAAAATTTCTTCTTGAAGAATAGCATATCCCAGATTTTGAATTTTTAATGGTATTTCATTAAAAGCAGTGGTCTTGTTTGAAACACACATTAGAAGGGTATGAAATAAAAACCTTGTTGCAGAAGGGAAGAAACCTTTTTGTAAGGTGTCCTTTTTCACTTCTGCATTATACCATCTTTCCAGAAAATCATTTTTAACTCGTTTTTGGGAAAAGAAAGTTTACCTTCCTGATCGTCGAGTTGAAAGACCTCTGAAATGGATTGTGGTGTGATTTTGACATCTTTACCCTTTAGAGAAGAGTTAATGGCTATTACAGTGTCTCCTTATTTGTCAAGGGTTGCATTCTTCCAGAACTCTCTTTGGGTTGTCAAATAAATTGGTGCATCCGCTGTTAACAAAGTTTTGTACTTTGATGCGGAGATGGTATCAATGATGGAATTGAAGATATTTGTGGTGCTGGGTTTTGTGAGAAGACCCAGAAGATTGTGAGATTTTTTGTTTGGAATTTCGGTGAGTGTGGCCTTTTGAGAGACCTCTTTTGAAGATGATTTGGAAGTGGGTTTTGCAGATGGCTTCGATTTAGTCATGTTGGAGATGATGATCGAAGAATGTTGTGAAGGACTTTGAAGAAAAACTGTTTTGAGAAGAGAATTTTTGGAGAATTCAATTCGACAATAAAACCATGTTTTTTATGTGAAGTGGGGGTTTTATAGAGGAAAAAATGAAGGCTGACGTGGCAGCGGTTACAAAAGTACTGACCACTATGTACTGCCCACATGCCAAACTCTGATGAAATGAAGGACAGTACTTTTATGAAAGTTACTGATGAAGGCAGTGGTTACAACGGTAAAATGGAAGCAGTGGATGATTTTCACTATCAGTGGATAAGTCACTGCTTTTGAACAACAGAGTTTATCAAGGAAATGAGAGAACAGAGGATGGCTTTCAGCAGTGGACAGACTTTGTAGTAGAGCAGTCTTTTTGAACAAGCAGTGGTTATGGCAGACTTTTAAGGATTTTAATGAAAATTTCATTTTTAGCTATTTTTAAGGATGGATTTTTGATTTTCTGAAAACATTTTAATGCTTTTATTCATAGAAAGACAAGATGGTGCTTGTTATTCCATGTTTAGCATCCCAATTCTAGAGACCAAGTTTTCAAAGGTGGCTATATCAAGTGCTTTTGTGAGCACATCTGCCAACTGGTCTTTAGTTGGGACATGATGCAGAGAAATCAAACCTTTTTCATAGCAATCCCTCACAAAGTGATGTTTGATGTCGATGTGTTTGGTGGTTGAATGGGAAACTGGATTTTTGATGATATTTTCTGCTGCCTGGCTATCCAACATGAGTGGTGTTTTTAAGGCAGTGATACCAAAATCCAGCAACTGGTTTTGAAGCCACGGGAGTTGGGCCGTACAGCTTGCAGCAGCAATGTATTCAGCTTCAGCAGTGGATGTTGAAACAGCTGCTTGCTTTTTGCTTTACCATGAAACTAAGCAACCACCTAGAAATTGGCACCCTCCTGATGTGGACTTCCTTGTTGTGTTACATCCAGCAAAATCACTGTCTGAAAATCCTGAAAGCTTGATATTCCCATTAGCTGGATACCAGATACCAAGTGTGGGAGCACTTTTTATGTATCTGAATATCCTTTTTACAGCAATAAGATTGGATTTTCTAGGGGCTGATTGACTTCTTGCACAAACACATGTTGCAAACATGATGTCTGGCCTAGTTGCAGTTAGGTACAACAAAGACCCAATCATGCTTCTATATAGAGTTTGGTCAATCAGCTTATCCTTTTCATCAGACATGACAAGCTTATTTGTTGCCATGGGTGTGCTGCATGGTTTACAATCATTCATATCAAATTTATTTAAAAGTTCTTTAGCATATTTGCTTTGATGAATGAAAGTTCCATTTTGCATTTGCTGAACTTGGAGACCAAGAAAGCATTGCAACTCACCCATTGCACTCATTTCAAACTCAGCTGTCATGAGTTCTCTAAACTCTTCACACATTTTGTTACATGTGCTTCCAAAAATAATGTCATCCACATAAATTTGGACAATCATTAGATCCTTCCCTCTCCATTTTAGAAACAGTGTTTTATCAATGGTACCTCTTTTGAAACCATTTGAGAGTAGGAAGTTGGAAAGAGTTTCATACCAGGCCCTTGGTGCTTGTTTCAGGCCATACAGGGCTTTGTTCAGCCTGTAGACATGATCTGGATAAAATGGATCCTCAAAACCTGGAGGTTGACACACATACACCTCTTCTTGAATTGTTCCATAGAGGAAAGCACTTTTGATATCCATTTGGAACACCTTCATGTTGTGGTTGACAGCAAAGGCCAGGAACAGTCTTATAGCTTCCAATCTTCCTACATGGGCAAAAGTTTCATCATAGTCAATCCCCTCTTCCTGTCTGTAACCTTGAACCACAAGCCTGGCTTTATTCTTGACAACAATGCCCCTTTCATCAATTTTGTTCTTGAAGACCCACTTTGTGCCGATGGGGCTAACCTCTTCTGGCAGTGGTACAAGCTCCCATACATTTTGTCTTTTAAACTGTTGGAGCTCCTCTTGCATGGCTTCTACCCAGCTGTTGTCTTTCAGTGCCTCTTGGTACTTGACTGGCTGATGGAGTGATAGAAAACCAGCAAAAAGACAAATGTTTTGGGTTTGGCTTCTTGTGAGCACCCCTTCATTGATGTTGCCAATGATTTGGTCAGATGGATGAGATCTCAAGTAGATTAAATCTCCTTGATATGGAATGATGGCATTTGTTGGTGAAGGCTGCAAATGTGTATCATCTGAGCTAACCACTGCTGGTGACTTTGATGACCCAGCAGTGGCTTCAAAAGGTGGTGGAATGGGGGGTAATGAAGTGGACACATGCTGACTTTTATCCACTGTTTGGGGACTTTTGTCAGCAGTGTTTGTTGATGTGGAAGCAGTGGTTAATGGGCTACTTTGGTCAACAACTGTTGAGGTAGCAGTGGTTGAGCTTTGACAGCTGTTTTGAACATCTGATGCTCTTCCCATTCTGACAGACTTTTGAGGAATGATGATTTCATACCCATAGTCTGGTGTTGAATCCTCTGATGGACCTGCACTGTTAGTCTTGACAGCAGTATTTTCAAAAGTGAATTTATCAAGATCAAACAGATCTGCAGGATTTGCTGGGATTTTCATTGATGAAAGTTCATTGAACTTTACATTCAAGGTCTCCTCCACTGCCTTGGTCCGTGTATTAAACACTTTGTAGGCCTTGGCAGTGGTTGAGTATCCCAGATGATGACCACAATCAATTTTGGCTGTAAATTTTGAAATGGAGTCTTTTAAGTTCAAAATAAAGCATGGGCAGCCAAATACCTTGAAGTAAGAGATCAGTGGTTTGATTTTATACAGAATTTCATAAGTAGTCTTTTTGTGCCTGGGGTTTATTAAAACTCTGTTCTGGACATAGCAAGCAGTGTTTACTGCCTCTGCCCAAAAAGTTAATGGCAAACCTGAATCAGCAAGCATGGTTCTGGCAGCCTCAATCAAAGTTCTGTTCTTTCTTTCAACTACCCCATTTTGCTCTGGTGTTCTAGGGATGCTGTACTGCCTTACAATCCCTTTCTTCACACAGAAGGCATCCAACTCCTTATTTTTAAATTCTATGCCATTGTCACTCCTGAAGACTTTCACTGGAAGGTTAAATTGCTTTTCAACCTGTGTCACAAAGTCTTACAAAATGCCTGTAGTCTCATCTTTTGAGTGTAAAAAGAAAGTCCATGTAAACCTAGAGAAGTCATCAACAATAACCAAAACAATGTCTTTTCTTCTTGAGACTCATGACTTGAACTGGGCCAAACAAATCCATGTGCAGCATTTGCAAACACTGGGTTGTTTTGGACTCTTCAATGGACTTAAAAGAGCTTTTATGTTGTTTTCCTTTTAAACAGGATACACAATGCTCAGGACATGAAAACAATTTTTGTGGCAGGCCTCTTACCAAACCATTTTTTGAAATTTCAGTGATTGTCTTAAGATTTGTGTGCCCCAGTCTTCTGTGCCAAAGTTCTGTCTCTTTATTAGAGGCAGCTGAGAACAAACAGGCATCAGCTCTAGGACACTCTTTTGACATATCAACAACATAAACATTGCCACTTCTTTGAGCAACAAGTTTTGTGTGACCAGTGTTTATTATTGCTTCAATCTTTTTGACCATTTCTGGTCCAACAATCCTACAACACTCCTTTGTGAAGAATGACCCATACCCCTTGTCACTCATTTGTGAGACACTCAGGAGGTTGAATTTCAGACTGTCTATCAGATTGACATTTTCAAATTTTACATTTCCAGATTGTACTGTACCAGACCCCAGAACTTTCCCTTTACTGTTATTCCCAAAGGATATATCACCCCCTCCATGAATTTTGAAATCCTTGAGTAGGGCTTTATATCCAGTCATGTGCCTGAAGCCTCCACTATCAACATACCACAGACTATCTAAGCAGGCAGAAGCTCCCTGCACATGAAGTAAAAGGATTAGTTCATTAGGGTTTCCAAAGCCAATAAGGCTTTGGATGGGGTCTCAACAGTGTCTGGGATGGATGCAGATTGATGGACAGTGGTTAGGTCAGGGGTTTGGACAATTTTAGGACTGTTTCTTGCTAACCACTGTTGGGGGTCTTGACCAATCACCTGTTGGTAACCAAAAGGATGCCTATTCACTTTAGGTTTAGAGGGCCTTTTGTAGGTCTCATAAACGTGTGGAATCCTTTGGTAAGATGGTTGTGGTTGTCCCTTACCTCTTCTAAACTGGTTGGCAGGGGGTGCATCAGTAACCTGAACATCTCTTTTAACAGATGTTTGGTTCAGCTGTTTTGTGACAGCTGTTTGAACTGGCACAAACAGTGGTTGGTTTTTGGTGAATTTGACAGATGATGTTGATGGACTCAAGGATGTTTTAGCAGTGTACTCATTCTTTTTCACATCAAAGTTTTTGAGATACACACATGCTTGAGTTTTGTGGTTTGTTTTACCACAGACAATGCAGCTTTCAGCAGGAACAGTGACACTTGTTTTGTTTAAATCATATGCTTTTAAATGGAAACAATCTTTTGTTAGATGATTCCTTTTCTCACAAAATTCACAAAACAGGTTATTGATCTTTTCTTTCTTCTTTCTCTTTTCGGACTCCTTTGCAGCAGAGTTTTTAACCTCTGCTGGGATGTCCTTGAGAGGGATGACTTTAGCTTTTGGAGCTTTAATACCATCAGTGGTTGTAAAGTCCATTGGCTTGAAATTTTCAAGAATATCACACTCGTCAGACCATGTGGGTTTAAACTGATATTGTTCAATCTCCTCAAAAGTAGAGGATCCCATTGGTCTGTCAAGCGTGATTTTGTTACCAAGTTTGTCAGTGATTTTCACTTCTTGGTCATTCTTGTTTGTGGGGATGAACTCAGTGGTTACATCAGTGGTTTGAACAGATTTTTCAAAAGCAGTGTTTTCATCATCATGTTTTCTATAACCAACACCAAATTTCACATTGCTTTTAATCTGTTTTTCAAGCATAACCTCATACCCTTTGCATGATTTCACCCATTTTTCACAGGTGATCTGGGTGGACTCCAACTCCTTTTTGCAAACTTGGTATTTTTCTACCATAGTTTGGAGTTGGGTTTTGGTTATGCTCTGCTCTTCTTTCAGACTGCTGATCTCTTTTTCTTTTTCAGTCAATTTGTTTTTAAGTTCTTTTATAGACCTTTCAAATTTGACTTCATCAGTTAAGATTTTATCCCGAAGGTTTTCATTTACCTCTTTGATGTTAGCAAAAGCAATAATGCAATTTTCAGAACACTGTTTTTCAAGAACTTGAGGAGATACCTTGGCAGCAGCCATCATTGCACAATCACATTGATGATTTTCTTCATCATCAGCTCTTTCTTCTTTCTCACCTGCTTTCTCATCTTTCTCTTCTTCTTTATCCTCTTCGGACCATGGGTCTGTCATTGGTTCAATCAGGGTTCCTGAACTTTCTCCCAGCAGTAGTTCACCAGCCACAGCAGTAACCACTGCTTCACTCACCTCATCCACTGTTTCAGCACTTAGCTGTTCACCTTCAGTTTCAATCCCCTCTGCTATTGACTCTAATGCCATCAAACAAAATTCATCATTAGAAGGTTCATTAAAGGCATAGAGTGCAAAATTTTCATCACCAAGCTCATCAGGCATACTGCTCCAGTCAACAAAACCTTGAGTGAAAAAGCTTTGTTGATCTGGTTGTACAGCTGCTGGAGCAGCTGTTTGAGGTGCAACCGTTTGCACTTGTGCCTGAGGGATAGGGGTTTGCACGTACTGAATTTGTGGAACAGTGGTTTGGACATAATGCACAGGCACAGGGGCAGCAGCATAGTAAGCAGTGTTAACATGAGCTGCAGGGGTATATTGGGTATAGTGCACAGTGCTTTGATTTTGAGGTCCAGGGTTTGAGCTAGGATGAGTAATTATAGGACCAGTAGTTTGACTCCTGCATTCCCTAGCGAAATAACCTAGCCTATTGCACTTGTAACACTTGATTTTCGATTTATCCAACCCAACCCTTAGATTCCCATGTAAACCTGGGAATTTTCTCCCTGTTCTTTTGTAGAATTTGCTTGTTCTTACACTAAGCAAAGCCAATTGGTGCAAAATGTCCATCTCTTCTAAGTCAGTGGGATCAAAATGTTGCAAATCATTGAGTTCAAAACACAAATTATCTGACATCTGGTTTTCATTAGCTGTAAATGCATAGTTTGCAGAGTGAGGATCAGGGTTGTTAAAATTTGCACCAGCAGTTATATCAATGAAGTGATCATAACCCTGATCCTTACCACTGCTACCAGATTCTTCCTGACCAAAAAGAGCTGTGCTACCGAATGAATAATCATCAGTAACTTTTCCAGACTCTTGCAACTTCTTTTTCTGGTTCAACTCCCTTTCATAGGTCAGGAGTCGACCATGAAGTTGGGTCAGGGTCAGATCTTTGAACTCAGCAGAGTTTCTGGTGACAAAAGCTATGGTGTCCCATTTTTCTGGTGACCTAAGGAACCTGCTATTTTGAGTTGAATTTGGAAAAGTTACTTTAACAAGCCTTAGTTCACTGATGAGACAACTGAACCGCTCAAATTGTTAAGTCAGTGATTCACCCTTGATGTGACAAAATGTTTCATACTGCTGGTTCAGTATTTCCCTATTGTTTTCAATGACTTCTTCGGTTCCCCCAAACTGTTCCTTCAGCGCATCCCAAAGCTCTTTGGCACTGTTACAGTGTAACAGTCCAGCATAAATCTCATTGGGTAGCGCAGATGCTATGATGCTAAACGCTTTAGCATCGAGTTCGAACTTTTGGAAATCAGTTTCAGTTGGTTTAGGAACGAACTTCTTAGCATCTTCAGCGCTTGGCACCATAGGAACATGGGGACCAAAAACAACAGACCTCCAACATCCGGTGTTCTGTTGAGCGAGGATGTGACCCATCCTCCGCTCCCAGATATTGTATTCATTTCGTTTAAGCATAGGTGGTTTAAAAAGCGAGCCAATGTTATTCTTATCATCTTGAGATTGTGACGTCATCCTGGTTGTTTTACAGACACTGATTAATCAACTTTAATGGTGATTAAACCTTGCTCTGTTTTTCAACACAAACGAACAAACTATCGATATCAACGATTTTGAGCTGAACTATTTATGTCAAAATGATTGTTAAATCAAATTTGACTGTCCAAGCTCTGATACCAATTGTTGGATCTGAGTTTGGTTTTGATTGTATTTTACGTTTGAAATTAAGATGGAAATGGATGAGTTGTGCAGCGGAATTAAGATGGAAACAAACTTTGCATACAATCAAACGAGAGTATTGCTTTGAACAAACATTTTTCACAATGAACCGAAAGATTGAATTTATTTCAATTACGATTACAATTGCAATGATTGAATACAAACTCCCCCTCAACCAGAGCTCAGTGTTTGTTCGTGCAGAGAAGACGATGTTGCAAAGAGCTAATAGAACAGTACAGAGCACTGTTCTATTTATAGGCACTCGCAAACCACTGAGCATCTAAGCTGACGTCAGCATGAAAGTGACATCTAACCTCCTAACAAACTCTAACCTCTGATCAATACAAACACTGCTATGCTAACTACTGCTATTACATAACATTACATAAAGACATAGTAAACTACTGTTGCATCCTTCCACTGCTGTGAACCCAGCAGTACTTGTCCGGATCAGTAGTGCTTGACTCAAGGCAGTAGACTGAATCAGCAGAGCTTTAGTCTTTCATCAGGTCTTTACTTGAGCAGCAGTTTGACGGTCAGTAGCTTGTACGATCAGTAGTTAGGAGGTCAGCAGATGTTGAAATATCTTTCAAGGGGAGAGACTTGTATGTATCATCTGCTTATTCTGGATCCACTGCTCTGATCTAGTATTGGCTTTAATTATCTGTTCCTCTGGTAGGGTTCAATCCCAACAGTACGTGAGCAAATGCTTGACTTGTGCCCGGGTAAAGGCAGAATACCAGAAACCCTCGGGAATGTTACAGCAACCCGAAATACCTCAATGGAAATGGGAGCAAATCACGATGGATTTCGTGACCCACCTTCCAAAAACACCCCGAGGTCATGATGCGATTTGGGTAGTAGTGGATAGACTAACCAAATCGGCGCACTTTATTCCGATTCGTACTACTTACAATACCGAGAAATTAGCCGAGATCTACACGAATGAAATTGTGGCAAGACACGGGGTACCAGTTGCAATCATTTCAGACCGTGAGAGTTATTTCACTTCACACTATTGGCAACAGTTACAAGAATCTTTGGGATCTAGAATAGACCTGAGTACGGCTTACCATCCCCAAACCGACGGCTGCACCTTCCCCTTATTGAATTCTCTTACAATAACAGCTATCATAGTAGCATACAAGCTGCACCGTACGAAGCACTATATGGCCGAAAGTGCAGATCGCCACTTTGTTGGGCTGATATGGGTGATACTCAACTCACGGGGTCTGAACTAATTCAAAAGACGACAGATAAGGTGCATAAGATCCAAAGTAGACTGAAAGCGGCCCAAGATTGGCAGAAAAGTTACGCCGATGTTCGCAGGAAACCGTTGTCGTTTAAAGTAGGTGACAAAGTACTGTTAAAAGTGTCACCGTGGAAAGGAGTGATCAGGTTTGGCAAGACAAGAAAGTTGGCTCCGAGATACATTGGGCCGTATGAAATTATTGCTAAAGTTGGATATGTAGTGTACCGACTGAAACTACCAGATGAACTGAGCACAATTCACGATGCCTCCCACGTATCCAACTTAAAGAAATGTCTCACGGATGAAGCAACGATTATGCCGTTAGAAGATGTGCACATTGATGACAAACTCCACTTTGTGGAGGAACTGGTAGAAATAGTAGACGGGAATATCAAACAACTACGTCATAACAAAATTTCGCTGGTGAAAGTCCGGTGGAACTCAAAGCAAGGACCTGAGTATACGTGGGAACGGAAGGATGAGTTCCGTAGAAAATACCCACATCTCTTCCCTAACAAGACAAATTGAATTTCGAGGACGAAATTTCTAAACCGGGGGAGACTGTGACAACCATGACGAAACCCGGTACACCCTACACGGTCCAAAACTGTAAAGCCTACTTAACACTTTAATTGTGCGAAAACCCTAAAAACATGTGTGACTTATATGCTTGATTAAATGATATATGTTATGTCTCGGAGGAATCCGAGAACACGTTATGACTGACATGACACCAATAAGGGCCAACAGTGCGAAATTGGTATCCTTAGACTTTAAACACGTGTTAAACCGGAGCTTTCCGTTTAACAGCGCTTTAAACCTTTGACGTTGATTATTAGTTTATCTGTAGCATTATTTAAGATTCCGAGTTCCAGGAATATCTTAATTTTGTACCATAGACTGTGACATAGGGTTTGAAGCCAATCTGAGATTGGGCACGCAAAACGAAGCAGCTTCCCAGTTAGGGAAACGCTCTCGTTTCAGGAATAACATAAGGCAATCAAACGTGCAAGGAACGATCGATCAAGCTTAAAAACACTTAAACCATCCTAATACGAGTCTTTTATGATTAAAACGTAACTGGGTTCGGATTTCAAGACGGTTATTCATTATTTCTAAAACCGTGTCTTTTTACACTAATTACGCGCAAAACGGAGTTCGTCACGCAAATCGAGAACGCGCCCGGGACCCGTAAACGAACCTAAATACTCACAGAAGGATAACCATTATTTTTTTTACTCATTTTTTTGAGGCATGAAGTGGCCTAGGGTGGTCCACCCCAAACCGCCAAACACCCCCTAGTTATATATAATTTTTTTCCTTTGTTCCTTTTAATTCATACACAAATATCTTCCAATTCCCTGCTTCCTTCTATGAAAACCCAGCTGACTTATCAATAAGAAGGCACAAATCAAAGGTAGCAACATTATTTTTTAAGGTTTTAAGCTTAGTTTCTTTATTAAACATATTTTAGACCATAAAAACTTGTTTTAATCAATGAATTTTGAAAGTTTAAATAAGTTCAAAGGCTGAATAAGAACACCATGAGAGTTCCCTGGTGTTATATGGCAGCCATGGTTACAAATACTTGGGTTATGATACCCTAATCAACACATATTCGATAAAAAAATCGCGTAACTATTCGATTAACCGAAAAACAGTGAATCAAAGCTTGATTGATCTAAGTTCTAGCATATTTGGATTGTACTTGATGTGTAGGTACTGAATATAGTCCATACATACTTCTGGACTCAAGAAAAGCACTCGGACACGAAGGAATCGCTAGGTATATCACTCGAAACTCGAAACTAGCATAGGCAGAATATTGTTTAAACTATAACTTGGTCCGTGGGTGTTTTATTGAGCTGAAATTTAGTATGGTGATGAAGGGTAGTGTCAGAAAGGTCCAAGTAAAATTTTAGAATTTTTGGAATTTTATATAATTTTTGGTGAATTTTTGACTGTTTTAAAAAAAGAATTCTGAAAAAATACCAAACAGATTCAATAAATCACCAAATTTTAAAGAGACACTAAGGAACATATGGGGAATGTTCTGGGAAAATTCGGAGTCCATTGGTTGAGTTTTGGTTTGGGTTAAAAATCCGCGTTTTCACGAATTTTCGGTAGCCGGAAACGCACCGAAATGAAATCGAAAAAATCTTAAAATTTTTGGAGATATTTCTAGGAACATAAGGGATGTTCAGGGATTTTGTAGGAATTTTTAGATCATTAATGATAATTCATGTTAATTATATGGTTAATTATGGTTTTATAAATAGTTTATTTATACAAGTAGAATGCCAAAATAAATTCCCAGGAATTTTCCCACAATCTACTGATTTTTTTTCTAAGTTCAATAAAAATCTACAAATTTTTATTCCAATTACCCTATATATTAAAAATTCAACTGAATGAACAGTAACATATAATCACATATTAAAAATAGAATTAAATAGTAACATTACTAAACGAAGAGTAAATGGTATCGGGTACCGGTATTAAATTTATCAAACCGGGTGTGCTTTCGGTACCGGTTCGGCACCGGTATTCACCGGTTTTACCCTCAAATATCGGTGTCGTACCAGTACCGACCGGTACCGAACCGTACCGTACCAGGTATATTCGATACCTGTACCCACTTTTGGGGATTTCGGTAACGGTATTTTCGGTACCGGTTGGTAACGAGCTCATCAAATCCTGTAGCAATGTAGCAATGCAAGTGATTGCACCATTTAGATTACTTTTCATACACACAGTAAATAAACTGTATGTCGTTTGAATGATGTTTTATATACACAACAACTTATTTTGCTTTCTTTTCTGTCTTTTTTTTGTAATGAATGAATTGTAGCATGTATATTTTTTTGATATTTAGATTATTGATGAGCAAATCGTATCAAATCCTGTAATCAAACCGGTATCGTATCGGTGCCAAATTTACTATACCAAATCATTTTCGGTACTAATTTGGTATCCACCTTTTGGCGTTTTCAGAATCGTTACTTTCGGTTCGACACCGATCTAGCACCATACCTGTATTTATTGATCTTACCTTCAAATACCACACCGTATTGTACCGAGTATTTTCGGTGCCGGTACCTAATTTCAAGATTTTCCGGATCGGTACTTTCGGTGCCGTTACCGGTACCGAGCTCATCCATATTTTAACGTGTTAGCACCGTAATAACTGAACTGAAAATAACTGAATTTCCAACGTGTAAGACGTGTGGGTCCTCTTATTATATATTAGGTTATTTAAAATCGCTTCTTTTAGGACGGAGTGACTATCCTTATCACGTCATTTTTATTTATGTTTTGATATTCGGTATTTGCTTGCCGTTGTTGACACGCGTTTTGCAGTCACTGGGTCCCCGCCGCAACGCGCAGGCGGAAAATCAACTAGTTCTAAGTTAAATGGGAATTTTTGGGATTAAAAATGAATTATTTTAAATCAATTTCGGCGGTTTACCGTATAACGAACCGGCCGGAACTGGGAACTGACCCAACTCGACCAATACTATAATTGAAACACGGGGAGTATTCCGGGAGATTCCAGGGCGGATTGGACACTCAGGGTGTGTCCAATACCAGTTCGGGAAATCCCCGACGTTAGAAACGGAAACTCAAATTTGGGCAACCTGGACTCCCCAAACACCCAAGCTCCCTTAATGAAAAGTTAATCATTCTTAAACAATAACGTGTTGGCATTATTGGTATTCCCGTACCATTATCCGAACACGTTAAACTACTTAAATTGGCTGGCACGCGAACCGGTGCCTGGAAGCCAAACTGAAAACTAATACTACCCTGACCTCCATCACCATACCAGTATCGTATAGGCTCAATCTGGGGTGAAAGCTCCTGACCGAATCCAACTTATACCTGTTACTGACTTAGATACTGACGTAAGCCCATATTTGCATACGTGATTCTAGGAGTTGACTCAGTTGATTATTTACATTCTGTGTGAAATTACTGCATACACTGTGAGTTTTACTTCCCCATTTTCAAACTATTTTCTGTTTTACATGGGGTGAAATGAATGTTACATACATTTATACGTGCACATATATACATGTATAATGTGAATTATCTGAGTAAACACTAGTACATGAAAAGTCCCCACAGACCCAAGTGATTAACCGTAGGCCGGTGAATGTGTAAATAGTACTATTGGTCCGACAAACCCAATTGCAATGGCCAGGAACGCCATATGATACATACGCAATTGTACATGTTTGAGCATAGGCTATGGAGTACTAGCCATAGCTACACAGGGGTAGTGTCGTGGTGGTTGACCACGTGGTTGAGGTGACAGTCAAGGCTTCACTTGTGGGCTCAGTATATATTCAATTAAATGTGCCAAATTTGAACTATAATTACACTTATGTAATACAAACTAAAACAGTGAAACTCACCAGCAGCGTTTAGCTGACCCCCTTTAAAAACTAACATGCATTTCAGGTAACTTGAGACTGATGTGATCCGTGTATGTGGTTCAAGACGTGTTTATTGGCAAATATTGAGATAGACGCATGCGACTTAGAAGACTTATGTGGTTCATGGGAACACGCAGTTGTAACATACATGTAGTATGTAATCAACATTTTGTAATAAATAAAATGTAGTGTCTTTATAAACAATGTGCTTGTACCAGAGGTGTCTGTCGCATCCCACGTTTTACCTTCCGCTGCAAATCGGGGTGTGACATTAAAGTATCTAAAACGGTACGATACGCTAGATTAAGTGATGACCAGAATAGAATGTTATTTAGACCCAACAAGTATGAAGACTTTTATAATATGGGTAAACTAAGTACATTCTGGATTTTGAAGTAAAAACGATAAGGTTAAACCCGTTTCGGCAAACTTACGTAAACTAGTTACGTAAGTCTAACCGTATTCGTATAAGCGATAACGAGTAACCGGACGAGTCATGAACAAGTTCCATATGCCAATACACTTTAAACAAGTTATAATATCAGTGGGATATCAACTTGTATGCCCATTTAGGTTTTAAAATCAAATTATGCCTCGTAAGGGCGTTTTGGTCATTTTATGACGTATAAAAGGAACTTGAGTACAATCTGATGTTATGATCATAAACATTCTTTGAAAATACTTTATTTATGATATAATATCAGTATGATATCAAACATATGTGTGTTTTATAGTTTAAAACCAAACTATGCTTCGTAGGGGCATTTTGGTAATTTCACACATAGTTTTGAAGGCTAATTTGGGAATCTGAGTTTATAATACATACCTACTGTAAAAATATTTAAAATTATTTATAAAATCAGTAGGTAGCAAGTCTTGGTTGGTAGTTATGGTTTAAAACCATGCTACGCACAGAAACGACGTTAAAGTCGTTAAATGACGATATGTGCGATGTTTAGGGAAAACTGATGTTATGACCAGGTCTATATGATCCAAATATGTTAATTAATATGACATATCAGTTGTCAAAAGGTTTTGTATAAAAATTATGCTTTTAAATCCTTTTAGGTGCAAAAAGGGCATTATCGTCATTACAGACATAATTCAAGAACGTATGCGTAAACTCAGTTTGCAATCTGAATGAACATCTAAAATTATCCTAATTATGATATTACATTAGTATTCAATGAGTTTGGTATGAAAAATTATGCTTAAAACCAATCTATGCGCATAAAGGGCATTTTGGTCAATTTAAAGCACAATTTACGATATTATACGCAAACTCAGTTTATGATCAGATTCGTAACATCATAATATGTTAAACATGTTAACATATCAGTACCTAAGTTTTTTGAAAGCTTATTGGTGTCTAAAACCTTATTTTTGCTAAAAATGGCATAATAGTCAAAGTACGGCATATTAACGGAAACTTGCATAAAACTCAGATTACTAGTATGATCGTGTAATATAATCCCATAGGGTTATGCTATATTAAATTACGATCATAACGAAACCTAAAATCAGTAGCATACTACTCTAATTCGGTTTATAACCAAAAGTCAACGTAGAAGTCAAACTACGCGACTTTCGGTTGCGAACCGACCCTAAAACGAGAATTGACGAGCTGAACATGTTTACACATGCTCTAATAGTTATTACCGAGTTTTTTAAGTGATAAAACATATTTTAGAACACTTCTAAACTCATATCGCAATTATTTTTAAAAATTGACCCGTTGACTTTTAAATTAATATTAATTTGACTCGTCAATTGACTAAGCAAACGTGATTCTTAGGAGGTGCCCCTTTGAGGGATCCATAACTACCTAATTACGATCACATAGCCATGTTCGTTGCGAACAATGGCTTGACCGTTTACGGTCTAACTAAAAGTCAAAGCGTTTATCGTAAACGCTTGACTTTTCGGCTTTAAAAGCCAAATAAAATAACTAGCCACGAAAGGAATACTTACAAAGGTCCTAGGGGCTGAAAAGAACTCAATGGTATGCTTCCTAATTGCTCAGGAGCTCCCAACTTAGAGTAATAGAGAAAGAATAAGAATGGTGCAAATGAAACAATGAACCCACACCTATTTATAGTGTTTGGGTGGATCTTAAGATCATTCCAGGTGTTTGGAGGGTCCCTAGGATAATGAAAAGTGCCTAATTACGTATCTTAATTTTGTTTGCAGCCCATAGGTTCGACACAATAGAGATAAGCAGTAAGTTTGGGCTGCAAGTAATTGTTTTGGAGCTGGCATGGGCCTCGCGGCCCATGTAGAAGGGCGGCCCAGGCCTTCGCGGCCCGCCAGGGCGTCTGGCCCAGACTCATACGTTTGGAAGCTTGTCAGATAAGGTCCCTATAACTTCTTATTCAATTTTAACTTCCAAACATGACATAAATGGCCCAATACTTTATGTATCCATTATGTTGAGTTAGTATAAGGTACTTAACTTCTAATGGCCCATCTCAGGCGCATCCATTAGTATAACCAAGCATCATAAACTTCTTGGTTTGTATAAAAGGTCCTGTTGAGGTGTAGTTTCGTTCTTTGACGCTTTTAGTCCTTTTATCGCACCAAGTTGTGCGTAATATCGTTTGATGATATCAAAGCCTTTCATGGCCCATATTAGGCATTCCCGAGCGTATGACCGAACATTACGACGCTCCAGTTTGCTTAAATGGTCACTCAAAAGTGTAGTTTTTAACATTGACGCTTTTGTCCCCCTTTAACGCGTAACTCGCGTGTTTTATCGTTTAATAGCATCAAAGCCCTGTGTAGCTCATATTAAGCAGTCTCGAGAGTATGATTGCACATCATAATGCTTCGGGTTCGTTAAAAGGTCATTCAGAGGTATAATTAAACATGTTGACGCTTTTAACCCCTTTAACTTGCAAACTTGCGCGTAACATTACTTATTGGCATAAAAGCCTTGAATGACCAATATTAGGCATTCCCAGGAGTAGGATCAAACATCATGATGCTCTCGGTTTGTTAAAAGGTCACTCAGAGGTAAGAATTAACATGTTGACGCTTTTAACCCTTCGACGCGCAAACTTTCACATAATTACGCAAACGGCTCCTCTTATCCAACAAGTGGCTCATTTGAGAATACGGACACCGTATAAGGTCACTCAGAGGCCTAGTTTAGGCATGTTGACACTTTCAGTCCTTTTAAATTCAACGTCTTTTTTTTTGACGAAATTAGTCCCTCATAGTCAACGTTTGACTTTATTAGGGTTTATTACACGTGTCAACACATCATTGGACACGATTTTATGAGATGTTACATCCTCACCCCCTTAAAAGAAATCTCGACCTCGAGATTTTCTCCAAAAGATGGAAGTACTTTCTGTCGTATAATGGACTTAACTTCCATAGTATGTTAGGGGCCTCTACGGGCATCCCAATTGACCTATACAATAGGTACATGCTTCCTTTCAGAGCTTCTTAACCTGTCGATCCTTAATCGATACCGGTTTCTCAACTATCCGAAAATCTTTATCATCTGCACATTTTCATGTGACAATGCTAGCAACTCATTGGCTAGATATTCCTTAAATCACAATGTGGAATCCATCGCGAATTATACTAAGCTCCTCTTATAGGGTACTAATCCAACGTATTTGATTCTTTCGAATGATCTTATATATCCAGGGCTCGACTCGCCCTTTATACAGAAATGTATCATACCCTTCATGTTGGTATTTTCAATAGAGTCTTGTTCCCTACTTGGAACTTTAAGAGATTTGCGCTTCTTGTTCGCATTGCTCTTCTGCCGATTACTGGTAGCTTTCAGACGATTACGGATTTTTATTATCTTATCCATCATTTTTAAGAAAATCTCAGATTTTGACAATCGGGTTTTCCCAACTCTTGCCCAAGAAACGGGTGTTGACACTTTCTCCCATACAAGGTCTCCAAGGGAGCAGCCTTGATGCTTCTATAATGCTATTGGTTATAGGAGAACTTAATTAGGGTGAGATAGTCATTCCAACTACTACTTAATCGATCTTAAGGAATAACTACCCTTAGTTAGTCGTACAAATCGACGATACTGGGCAGCTGATAACGATTTCTCAATCGTTTCCTAGTTAGGTTTGCGGTAATCAATGCACAAGTGTATTGCACCGTGCTTTCTTTTATCCATAATAATTGGAGCTCCTAAGACGATAAGCGAGGCTGTACAAGCCTTTCTCCATAAACTCATCTGGTTAGCTCTCAGTTCTTCCATTTCCGTTGGTGCTAACAGATATAGAGCTTCTGTAACAGATACGGCTCCTAATAGGATGTCAATTCTAACTCCACTTTGCCTCTCAGGAGTGTTGGTGCATATGTCTGTTGACTTCGTCTTGTATCGAGTCTTGTAATAAAATAGATAAACCAGGACACGTTATACGAGAAAATCGGGAAACAGGTCTGAACTGATCAGTTCGTGCGAACTGACCAGTTCGTGCGACCTGGCACCAGGTCGTGCGACCTGGATTGTGCTAGTTCGTGCGACCTTGCATCCCTATATATATGAGGTCTTGTGTTTTCATTTGTAACATTCTGATTCCAGAGACGAAGTGCTGCCGAAGTGTCGAACGATCTGTAATCAGTTTCAAATCAATCTAAACGACAGTTAAAGTGATTCTTTGTGTTAAACAAGCTGCAATCATGTCCGAATCATTGAATTCCGCCTTTGGTTTGGATTAGAACTCTTCTGATCGACTCATTAGGTCGAAACTTCGATCCTACAAGTGGTATCAGAGCTCAGGAGGAAGAGTTCTTACCATTTCAGCTTGTTTTCATTGATAAAAACTGATTTCTTCTCATTTCTACTCATTCTTCTACACATTTTCTTCAAAATCAGAATGTTTTAACGGCTAAAATGATCTGAATTTTACATATAACACGTAAAATTGAGTTTTAAACAATCCGTGAACAAATCAGAACTAAAATCGACCTAAAAACTGATCAAATTTGACAAAATGATGAACTTTCGTACTTAGAACCCTTCAGATCGTTCGAAACATCTCCAAATCATGTGAATTCAGCTCAGATCGTGTGAAAATAGTTCCAGTTCACACGAGTTGATCATTAGGTCGCACGGATTGACCAAGTCGTTTGAGTTTGTTGCTTTCAGTTCGCACGAAGTTGTCAGATCGTGTGGGATTGTTCCAGATCGTTTGAGATTTGAGCTCGTTCGTACGGGGTGAGGTCCAAATCGTTTGAAAAACCTTCCAATTCACACGAGGTGGTTCAGGTCATGTGAAACATCATCAGAACGTGTGATAGTTGATCCCAGATCATTTGAAAACTCAGCTCGCTTGAACATTGTGTTTTTGTGAACTTTCGACATCAAAACATGGAAAACGAATTTTACAATACGTTTGCTACTGCCCCGGTCGCTCCAGTTACCGTTGCTGAGACTGTTGGTATTGAAAATGAAACGGGAACTTTCCAAAAGCCTCCAAAGCTTATGTACATTGAGGACTTTAAAGGATGGCAAGATCGTTTTGAAAATTGGGTGCAAGCAAATAAGTTTGATGCATGGGTTTCGTTAGAGAAAGATTATACTTTACCGAAAGATGATCTTGGAAACGAAAAACCATTAAGTCAATTTACACCGGATGAAAAATTAAGATACACCAGTGAAAAGATGATGATTAGCATTCTCCAACAAGCGGTAAAAGAATATATTTTTGTTTTGCTTCAACATAAGGGAACTACTAGATCAATCTGGAAAGCGTTGATTAAAAAGTTTAAGGGTAGTGCTGATATGATAAAAAATAAACGTGCATTACTAAAACAATCGTTTGATATGTTTACAGCTTTTGAAGGTGAAACAACAACAACGATTATTGAGAGATATTGTCATCTTGTCATGGAAATGAAAACATTGGACATCAAGAAAGAAGGTGATGAATGGGTTGATAAGCTAGCCGATGCGTTACCACAGAATGAATGGGAAACATATCTGTTGATTTTAAAGCATAACCGACAATTTGAAGATATGAATTTGAGTAAATTTATCCAGAAGTTGGAAGAACATGAGCTAGCAATTCGAAAAACTGCTACAATGAGAAGTCCGGGTGCTCAACAGGATGTGAGTCTATACTATAGAGGAAGCAAAGTTAAGACCACTCCAAGTCCAAAGATTCAGACTGCGTTTAGTGCTGATGGTACTTCCGGAATAAATGCAAAAAATACAAATCAGAGCAGTGGATATTCTTCGTCTTATTCAAGTTTTGAACCAAATTTCTCAACACCAAGTTCTCAACAACAAAGTTCAACAAACTTTAATGGTCAAGTTTTGCAATGCAATGTTACATTAAATATTCAAAATGGTCAAAATTTCTCTCCAGATATTGCGAAGCAACACATGGCATCACTTGTTACTGTGTTAGAGTCGTATGAAAGCTTGGTTGCAGGACGAATTGGCAATCCGATGCTCATTAAAGAAGATTATGACCAGATTGATTCTGAGGAACTTGAGTTGATGGATATCAAGTGGTGTTTAGCTAGCGTTTTGAGAAGAGTAGAAAAGTTCAAACAGATCACCGGAAGAGATGATCTTCGTGAAGCTGCAACATCTCAGCTAGGTTTTGACAAATTGAAGGTAACTTGTTTTCGTTGCCGAGAAAAAGGACATTTTAAACGAGAGTGTACAAACAGAGAAGAAACCGGAAGACAAGATCCTTTCGGAAACAACGATTATCATAGAAAAGCAATTTATCATCAGGTTGCTTAACAACCATATCAACAACAATCTTCACACTCACGTACTATTGAAGAATCAAAGGGTAGAGCTTGTTTTGGTCTGCTAGATCAAGAAGATGAAAGGATTCCGAAAGATTTCAATTGGGATGATTATGATCCTTCTAGACCTTCAGTTTCTAAAGCATTTGTTGCTCGAATGTTTGAAGAAGAATCAGTCAAATCTAAGAACAGTCCGAGAAGACAACCGATTTTTAAGTCATTAGGAAGTGATGCTATAACAACCCTAAAGAAAACCGACACCCTCGAATTTATTTTCGACACCCTAATATATTTTAAGATATCCCAATATGTTCTAAAATACACCCCATACGTGAAAACGGGCTCCGAATACCTCAAATATTATTAAAATTAATTAAAAATGGAGATTTTGGGATTGAGGCGGGCCGCGTAAGCCACACCTCAACCCTTACGCGGGCCGCGACAAGGTAAAAGGCTGGCAAAACCCTGGGCCGCCACGTGGCCCAACACACGTCGAAGCTAGTCGATGACCCGGATCACCTATGCCGTTGACCATCTTTGACGCGGTCCGCGTAGGCCCTTGTCTTTGTTTACGCAGGCCGCGAGAAACCCGAACTCAGCCGCTTTAAAGCTGGAGTTCGGGCCCTCAGTCGAATTCGTTCAAAAATTTCTTTCTTTCTCTCAATTTTACGTAGTGTACACTATACTCGGTATTATACCCCCTAATTAGCGAAGTTCTGCTCCGTTGTAAGTATCATAACCCCTGGATACGTATTAGATACTCTGCCCGATTGATCTAGGGTTCCGTAACGGCTGTCGTGGTTCTGCCCGACGTAGTCCTTGGAATGCCGTCTCGGGGAGGGTATTACTAATGTTAAAATGGGTTATTATACTAACACGTGTGCATTTGTGTAAATTATAGATAATTCTCAGGAAACCCTAAAGGATAATCTAAGACAGCAATGTGAGTAATCTCCTTTTTGCAAATTGTTTTTACAAAACCTCACACGATTAATTATATATTAAACAGTTATTGAGTATTTGTAAGGATACAATTATTGTCGGTATGTTGGGGTTTTGTATACAAAATTAGTTACTGCCTTGCGAGGGGTAACTTTCCACAAGTCGGGTTGACAGTACTGTGGGTGGTAATTAGTATGACTTGGAAACAAATGTAATTGCGAGACCGCCCTCAATATTGTACAATGGTTTTTATTTAAACTGGGATTCACTCACCAGTATTTCCCACTGACAAAATATTTTTAAACGCGTTTCAGGTAACAAAATGTGAAAGCCAAGTAGAAGCTAGCTGGACAGCACTGAAGGCTTGGAAAAGTGGCAATAAAGTTACCTAAAATCAATAGATGTTTTTATTAAATAAAAATATGATTTATTCCTATGACAATGTGTGTATTGCAAACTTGGGTTTTATCTCATGTGTTTAATGTTATGAAAATGTGGTATTTTACTTTGATAAAATATTTCCTAACTACGGTCCTGATGAAAATTCCGCTGCCAAAATTAGACAATACCAGATACCACCGAAACTGGCTCGCGGCCACCCATTCCTGTGTTTGCATAGGGGGACGGGGGTTGCGACAGAAGGTGGTATCAGAGCTAAGCCACTGATTCAGCCACAGAAGTGTTCTGCTGACACCAAAATTTAAATTGTTAGGAAATAAATTACGGGAATACGTGCATAATTGTATTTTCTTGTTATGTGTTATTTGACTATTTGTTAGTTTACAGTATGAGCGACCAAAGACCATCTGACGCATACCGTCAATTGTCTGGTTCGCCTAGAAGCGAAGGTGCCTCTTCTCAGCCTGCCTTCTCAGGGTACTCTGCTGATACGGAAGAAGGAATATTCGTGTTTAAGGCTCAGTCTGAAGAGCCATTCCCTCAGAAAAAGAGAGGATGGTTTAGTCGAGGGGCACATGAGCGTAGGAAGCGTATGAAAAAGTTACAAGACCAGAGAGCACTAGCAGCAGCTAAAAGAGAAACCGATGCTTATGCCCAGGATATGATTAATAGGGGTATAGCCAATATACATATCCTAGCAACCACTGTAGCTGACCCTAACCTGGAACAAATGATAGCACCCCAACCACAATCACCAATTCCTGACCAACCGATGGAGATAGAAAACCCTGAAAATCAAGTAGAAATGCATGATTTTAATCCGGAGGAAATACCTAGGGTACCCGCACCAAATCCCTTAAACCCAAATTACGACCCATGGTGGGATGACAATAGGCACTAGGTGCAACGTTACCCGATACACGAAGATATACCCATGCCAAACCTAGGAGCCTACCCAGGGTTAGATCCTCCAGATCCCTACTACGATAATGATGTATTCATTAGAGAGATTCTAGAAAATCCTTACCCATACCAGGCACCTACACCTCCGTACCAGGAACCCGCACCCTAGATTCCGAACCCAGTCCTAGAACCTGCACCCCCAATGAGTGCAAAAAATGTACAAGAACTTAGGATATTTGGTGAGGAAATTTTAGAGAGTAGTGAAAGAATGCGACAGGTGGGAGAGCGACTCGTCTGGAAGTATGACGAGCGCAATATGGATTTCTGGATGAATCCATATCCATGAATGTGATGGTGGAAACGGTAGTAATAATAATATTAATAATAAAATAATATAATATGTGTGTATGTGTATGAAAAAAAAACTACGGATGCCTACTATTAGTAGTGTAACTTTAAATTTCAATCGGTATTGTAATTTTAATTTCAGTACTGGTATGTAATAGATGCATAGTATATGAAGAGAGTAAAGTCGCAATGATCGACGCTTTTGACCAAAATGCGTGTCATGTGATTGACTATATTAAATATTATTTTGTGATATTAATACGTGGTAAATGTTTAAAATTCAGATGGCCGACGAAGGAAATCAAGAAAATCTGAATAACGATAACCAGAGTAACATTAACTTGGTTAATGAGAATCCGAGCATCAATAAAAATGGAAATCAAGTAGATAATAGTGTCATCCAACACATAGTGGCACAAGGAATTATAGATGCAATGCCATTTATTATTCAAATGGTTCAGGAAGCGAATAATAAAAGTAAGCACAACAGTAAGCGACCAATTGAACCAGAACACAACGTGAACAATGGACCCGTACTTCAAGTACCCATTCCCAAAAGCAGGGGCGGACCTGTAGTGTAAACGGGCGTAGCCCGGGCTACGGCTCAAGTTTTTACGAGTAGTGTAAAATTTTTTTTTCTGATTTTTATACACAGGACACCCCTGAACAAGTACGAGGACACCCCTAAAAAATTTTGGGATACCCCTGAGTTGAAGGTCTAGTTCCGCCACTGCCCAAAAGAAGAAGAACCATACCTTATGGTTGTTATTACAAAGAATTCTGGTCCTGCAAACCAATAGAATTCTCGGGCAATGAAGGACCCATTGCAGCTTTACGCTGGATAGAAAAGACTGAGGCTGTTTTAAAAATAAGCAAGTGTGCTGAAGAAGACAAGATAATGTTTGCTTCTAATCTATTTAAGAACGCAGCCTTAGAATGGTGGAACACTATCCTCTAGTCTAGAGGAAGTGATAGGATTTATAATATGGAATGGGAGGAATTTAAGAATATGGTAGAAAGGAAATTCTGCCCTCCCAATGAAAAGGAACAGATAGCAAATAAGTTTCTGAACCTAAGAATGACCGGGGTAGATAGTAAGGGTTATACTACACATTCTTTGAATATGCTAGAATAGTACCAACCCTTGCATCACCTGAACCGGTATTAATCTCCCGTTACATCTGGGGATTAATCGGGGAGATTAGACATGTAGTCAAGGCAGCTAGACCCCAAACTATAGAAGAAGCTGTAGAACTAGCAAATACCTTGACAAACGAGTTAATCCATACTAGAGAAGAAGACCAGAGGAGAAACCTGGCTCAAAGGCTTACCCAAGAATTCCGTTCTGGGAATTCTAACCGTAGGAATATAGGTTCTACCTCTGCATCATACTACAAAGCCTGCAAGAAGAAGCATTCGGGAAAATGCTTCACCCACTGCAATTTCTGCAAGATGCCAGGACACAAGGAAGAAGATTGCAGGAGTAAACCTAATAATGGACTATGCTTCAA
Organism: Helianthus tuberosus; assembly: GCA_030545235.1. Lineage (NCBI taxonomy): Eukaryota > Viridiplantae > Streptophyta > Magnoliopsida > Asterales > Asteraceae > Helianthus > Helianthus tuberosus. The sequence continues at coordinate 21,159 of JARYGA010004475.1, read as the reverse complement.
CTGTGGAGAAAAAGGTCACATCAAGCCGAACTGTCCAAAATTGGCTCCAGCTACGAACAACCAGAATACTAAAAATGCTAGAGCATTCGTTTTGACGGCAGATGAAGCCAAAATGATTCCGGACGTCATAGCCGGTACGTTTTTAGTTAATGATGTTTTTGCTAAAGTATTATTTGACTCTGGTGCAAACCAAAGTTTTATTAATACTTCATTTTGCAAACTTCTTAATCAACCATTAACTAAACTCTCACAAGAATGTCTAGTCGAGACAGCAAATGGAGAAACGGTTAGGATTTCTGAAATCTTGCAGGGAGCAAGAATAAAATTTTTAAATCAAAAGTTTATGGCAAATCTCTATCCCATGAATCTGGCAGGATTTGATATCGTATTAGAAATAGATTGGTTAATAGCCAATAAAGGCAGTATTTTATGTGATCAAAAGTCAATTCACCAAAGGGTGAAAAGATCACAATTAAGGGAGATAAACCATCTAGGTCCACAAAATTCATCTCTGTGATGAAAACTGCAAGCTATATAAGAAAAGGATCTTTAGTATATTTGATTTCTATAATCACTAACACTAAAGGAAAAGAACTAAAAGACATTCCAGTAGTGTCTCAGTTTTCAGATATATTTCCAGAAGAGTTGCCAGGGCTACCACCAGACAGAGAAGTCGAATTCAGAATCCATCTACTACCCGGAACAGCACCAATTGCCAAAGCACCCTACCGTTTGGCACCCGCCGAAATGCAGGAACTGAAGAAACAGTTAGATGAATTATTAGAGAAGGAATTCATACAGCCAAGCTCATCGCCTTGGGGAGCACCGATTTTATTCGTTAAAAAGAAGGATGGATCAATGCGTATGTGCATTGACTACCGTGAATTAAACAAGGTCACGATTAAGAACCGGTACCCATTACTGAGAATCGATGATCTGTTCGATCAATTGCAAGAAGCTCGATTTTTCTCTAAAATCGATTTAAGGTCAGGATATCATCAATTAAAGGTACAGGAAGAGGACATTCCTAAAACCGCATTTAGAACAAGGTATGGCCATTATGAATTTACTGTCATGCCATTTGGTTTAACCAATGCCCCAGCCGCATTTATGGACATGATGAACCGAATATGTAAGCCATATTTGGGTAAATTCATAATTATCTTTATAGATGATATTCTCATCTACTCTAAAAGTAAAGAGGAACATGCAAAGCATTTGCACGCACTTTTAAGTCTATTAAGAAAGGAAAAACTTTATGCTAAATTTTCAAAGTGCGAATTTTGGTTAGAGCAGGTACAGTTTCTTGGACACTTAGTTAATCATGAAGGAATTCATGTGGATCTAACAAAGATCGAGGCGATTACCAAATGGAAAACCCCTGAGTCACCAACCGAGGTTAGAAGTTTCTTAGGATTGGCCGGTTATTATAGAAGATTTATTCGAGATTTTTCTAAGATAGCCATTCCTTTAACTAAGTTAACCTGTAAATCTATTAAGTTTGAATGGAGACCAAAACAAGAAGAAGCATTTAGAATTCTTAAGCATAGATTAACCCATGCACCAATACTAGCGTTACCAGAAGGAACTGAAGATTTAGTAGTTTATTGTGACGCTTCCAAGTTAGGTTATGGATGTGTGTTGATGCAACGCCAAAAGTTTATAGCTTATGCATCTAGACAACTTAAGAATCATGAAGAGAATTATTCAACCCATGATCTTGAATTAGGAGCAATAATTTTTTCTTTAAAAATTTGGAGACATTACCTTTATGGTAGTAAGTTTACCATATTTACTGATCATAAGAGTCTAAGATATGTTTTTGGGCAAAAAGAATTGAATATGAGACAAAGACGCTGGATGGAGATGCTTAGTGATTATGATTGTGATATCCGGTATCATGAAGGAAAAGCAAATGTAGTGGCAGATGCTTTAAGCCGAAAGTATCACGAAAAGCCAAAAAGGGTACGTTCTCTTAAATTAAATCTGCAAGTAGATTTAAATTATCAGATAAGAGAAGCACAAGAATCAGTAATCAAGGAGGATACTGAAAAATTAAAAGGTATGATTAAGGAATTAGAACAAGGAATAGATGGAATTTGGAGATTCCATGAAAAGAGAATGTGGATACCTAAATTAGGAAACCTACGTCATCGTATATTAGAAGAAGCCCATAAGTCTAAGTATATGATGCATCCAGGAAGTGATAAAATGTACCAGGATTTAAGAAAGAATTTTTGGTGGATAGGAATGAAAAAGGACATAGCAGCCTATGTTTCTAAATGTTTAACTTGCTCACAAGTTAAAGCTGAACATCAGAAACCCTCAGGTTTGTTACAACAGTTAGAAATGCCAGTATAGAAATGGGAATTGATAACAATGGATTTTGTTACCAAATTACCCAAAACAAGGAAAGGCAATGATACAATCTGGGTGATTGTAGATAGGCTAACTAAGTCAGCTCATTTCCTACCAATGAAAGAAACTTTCAGTATGGAACAGCTAGTTAAATTGTATGTAAATGAAATTGTTTCTTTACATGGAATTCCTTTATCAATTGTTTCTGATAGGGATAGCCGTTTAACCTCTCATTTTTGGTCAAGTTTCCAAAAAGCAATAGGAACCAAGTTAAATCTAAGCACCGCTTATCATCCTCAAACAGACGGACAAAGCGAAATGACAATTCAGACGATGGAAGACATGCTTAGAGCTTGTGTAATTGATTTCGGAGATAATTGGGAGGATCACTTACCTTAAATAGAATTTTCTTATAATAATAGTTATCACACAAGTATCAATGCTGCACCATTCGAAGCACTTTATGGACGAAAGTGCCGAACCCCAGTCTGTTGGGCAGAAATTGGGGAAAAGCAACTATCTGGACCTGAGATAGTACAAGAAACAACCGACAAGATCATGCAAGTCAAGGAATAACTAAAAACAGCACGTGATCGACAAAAGAGCTATGCTGACAACAGACGAAAACCATTGGAATTTCAAGTAGGAGACAAAGTATTATTGAAAGTCTCTCCTTGGAAAGGAGTAGTAAGATTCATCAAACGAGGAAAGCTAAATCCCAGGTATGTTGGACCTTTTGAGATTATTAGAAGAATAGGACCTGTAGCCTATCAGCTACAACTGCCAGAGGAAATGGCAGGAATACATGATGTATTTCATGTAATCATGTATTCCATGTATCAAATCTCAAGAAATGCTTAGCCAATGAATCACTTGTAGTGCCTCTTAAGGATATAGAGGTAAATGAACAACTCAAGTTTGTAGAGAGGCCTCTACAGATTAAAGACAGGAAAGTTAAGAACCTCAAGCACAAGAGATTAGTTCTAGTCAAAGTAAAATGGGACTCCAATAGAGGACCAGAATACACATGGGAGCTTGAATTGGAAATGTGTTAGGACCGGTTTTGACTCCGAAACGATTGCGAACCGAACGTGTGACGTGCAGAATCCGTACACGAACGTGACCGAACACACGAGAACGTAATATAATCAGTGATTCTATTGATAGATCTGAAATCATACAGGAACCTGAATCACGTGGAGCACTTTCTCTCTCTAGCTTCTCTCTCTAACACTAGAGCTCTCCCTGTCTCCAAATGGCAAAAGTCTCCAAAAGTTTCTAACTCTAACCCTAACTCTTCTATTTATAGGCCAAGGCTTATAAGAGCTTTCCTCTTATTTACAATATTGCCACCTTGCCTTTTCTATCTAGTTATAACAATATAAGGCTAGAATTAAACTGTTTCTGCTACGTTCTGAATTGACGGAGGCGATAGACATATATGCACCAACAAACTCCCCCTTGGATATTGCCGCAGTCAATCCGTAGTCAAACTCGTAGTGACTTGTCTTTTTCTTTCTCTGAGTCTTCTTGAAGCTTTAACACGTTCACCAACATAGACTCCCTCTTTCTTGAAAAGAATCCCCGTGGATCTGTCTTCAGCTTCTTCCCTTTCAGTAAACTCTTTCTTCAGGCTCCCCCTTTCGTCAAGCTTCCGTGCTTTTGGGATCGACACCTGGCTTTCTGGTTACAAGCTCTTTCAGGATAGTTACCTGGCTCCTTGAAAGCACGCTTCCCCTTGCGTTGAGCTCGTCTTCAGACTCCCCCTTAGACTCGGCTATCGGGATCGTAGTCTGGAATAACATCTTCAAAGACTCAAACATTTATAAGTAAAAATGTTTTGAACATCCAGGATTGAAAATCCTGGCTCTCTCAACATAAGCTAAAACATTTCAACAATGAAAGCAATTTCGATTTTCCAAGAGTCGTAACCTGGCTCTATTAAACTTTCTAAATCAAGATCATGGCTTTAAGATATAATAATATGAATATATCCATAAATACTTGATTCTCTCCCCCTATCAACAATCTTCGTAGATTTGGCAATTTTAGCGAACATGATCTGAAACTGGCTCTTTTCAATAGATTATAACAATTTAAGCATACAAATCCCTCACAGTAATCATCCAAGTCCAAATTAATGACCTTGGAGATATCACAAACTGTTTTTGATTTAAAAACTCAAGTTTCAAATTAATGAACTTGTTTTATTTTCAGAAACACGATCAGCATACTTAGATTTTGAAACTCAGCATTCAGACATCGGTTGTCGAAAATAAAGTGAAATCAAAATCTTTTTGTATTTTTCTGAAATGAAATGTAGTAAAGAAATATTTACAAACATATTTACAGACAATATTTTTGTTTGAGTTCGTGTGAGAGAATCATATCAGTTTATGACAAATCACTAGTACCGTTGAGCTTTAAATCACTTTAAGTTCTAAACGATTCATTTAGATTGTCAGTATACTGATCCACTTAAATTTTCACACAAAGTTCAATCGATTCGAGATACGGATTTAGTGTTTTAAGGACTTAAACTTATTCGCGTGTCCCACCTCAGAATATACTCCCGTATCCAGACTCCTATATTCAGTCTTACAGGTGAATGTACACTAATGATATCTGTAAATGGGTAATGCGAGGCCATGAGAGCTCAGGTTAGAACTTCCGTTCAGACAAAGAGATGATGGCTCGACTTTTAGGTGTGTCCCATTTGGGGATCTTTTCTTCAACAACACATGATTAGTATTTTTCAATGTTTCATCATTTTTTATGCTGAGGGTAGGCTTTATGATTAAAGCAGTGCAGAGTATTATACGAGGACTAGGCTATTGCTCCCGCAAAATCAGAAGTCCCGGTATAATACCCCAGATATCATCACGTACAAAGACCTAGTATGTCATAAATAGAAAGCCGTTCAAACAAGATTTCGGGGGTTACCCATATATCCGAGAGATGTTCCCCACGAGATAAGTAAGTATTGATATTTAGGTTTATATCTCGAAAACAATATACTAAGCGTGTAAAAACCTACTGGCATATCATCAGTGAGACCATTTATCACATTTTAAATTTCCAATTCTTTAGCGTACTGTGATTGTCTACTGATGTACTATCATTTCCTCTTTTTACACAACAACTCAATTTTTGAAATTTTATCATGTTTTTGGCTTTTTCAAAATTTCTAATGTTTTTGGATTTTCTGAAATTTCTTACTCCCCCTAAAATTCAAAACCATTTAAAGAAAATTTGATAACCAGATACTGATAGCTTCGTCTCACTATCTATTTTCTGCATCTCATGCTCTGTTTTGCAGAAAAAATAACGTACCCCCATGATTTACAACACATTGATTTTTTTTACAGTTTGAAAACCGTTTTTCAATCTTGTGAACTTAATCATGTTTGTTCCGCCGTGAGGGTTTCGGCATATTCAATCAACATATTTTTTATTTTTCAAATTTTTAACAAAATAAAAACATATTTTTGGTTTTTAAATTTTGAATTTTTAGGGTTTTTGAAATATTGTTTATTTATGTACAGAAATCAAACAAACTCCCTGTTTCAGTTGTAGGGATCAACAGCCTCTTCTTTTCGTGCCAGGCTGCTCCGACATTCTTCTTGTTGACATTCCATTTTCTTCGGAAGCACCTGCACATTCAAACTATTCAATTACTTGAACAATTTAGCACAAAATGCATCATTTAACTTCGGAAAATCTTTGTCATTTTGTACAAAGACTTTGTCAATTTTGATTTCAACTTTTTCATCATTTACCGAAGTCACTTGTTTTTTAACAGTCCATGTTTGACCTTTAGGAGTACCTCGTTTGTAAAAATGTGACTCTTTTTGAACATTTTGATTTTGAACAACAACTTTTGGTTTCCAAAACTCGTTTGGTTTTGTTGCATCGACAGTTGTTTTCCAACTTTGTGTTGTTCTAAATCTGGGTGTGTGAGAATTCCAGGTCTGTCCTGAATCGAACCTATTCGGGTTTGATTTCCAAGTTTGATTCGAAGCAAACTTGTTTGTGTTGTATCTCCAAGTTTGTTTTGAATCAAATCTGGTCGACCTTTGTTTCACATCCTCAGATTTCTGTTTTTCAACATTATCAGACTTCTTTTTTGTCTCAACATCAACAGGTTTCAGATTTGGACACTTGCGAGCAAGATGTCCAGTTTGATCACATTTGAAACATGTTCTCTTGGACACATCTTTCACCTGTTGTTGTTGCATTTTCTTTTGAGCATAGAACTCTTCATTAGACTGTCGTCTAAATTGGAGTTCTTTCTCTTCTTCTGAACTTGTTCCGTGAACAAAATTCATCTTTGTCTGATAATTCGGCGTTTCATTTCTTTTCCAACTTTGTTTCTTCTTATAACCCAACCCAGCCTTCATGTTTTTCTTCTTGAAACCAGGTTTGTTATAAAAAGTTTTGTGACCTTTTCCAGCAAACTTTGGAATTTCAGATTTTTGAATCTCAATCATTTTAAAAACTTTATCAATCTTTTCTGAAATCACATTCTGAATCGGGAATACAATATCTAAGAATAATTTGGCCGATCCAGTCGTGGTATAAACCAATCCTTTTGAATCATCATTCAATTTTTTCTCAGATTTTGAGTTTTTCAGATATTCTTCATGAAAACTACCTTCATTTCCATCCTGTGATTCAGATTTACCTTTTTCAACCGACTCTTCTTTCAACACACTTTCAACGACCTTACCTACCACCTCTGAATCACTTGAATCATCAGATTTGGAATAGGTTACGTCAATGTTATCTGGCAATTGATCCACCATGTTGAAAGCTTTTTCGACCTTCTCATCTTCATAAAATGCGAACTTTTCCGGTGGTGGAACTTGATGAAACTCTGAGCCAATACCTTTCTTGTTTTGCTTAGAATCTTTACCATCCGGTTTTAGATTGAAAATTCTTTCAAGCACATATGATGATGCATGATAACTATGTAACTTGTTGTTATCTTATTCTAAATCAGCTATTTGACGCTTTAGCTTAGCAACATCCTCAATGTAAGAATTGACAACTTGTTGCTTTATTGAATACTGTCGCTTAAGCGTATCAGTTGTTTCAGAACAGTATTTCAATCTGGATTGAACAAGTTTCATTTAACTTTTCACATTTTCATATGACTCTTTTGTAATGTGATATGCCAATTTTATTGAATCGTATTCCTTTTTCATTTCTTGAAAAGCATTTTCTTTTTGTAAACATTCTTCTGTCATTTTTGAAACCTTTTCTTTCAGAATTTCATTTTCTTTTTCTAAATTTTTACATTTTTAAGAAAGTTTTTCATCATTTTCTTTTAAAACCTTTTCGTTTTATAACATCTCTTTGCATTTACTTTTGAAAACATTTTCGATTTTGGTGAATTCAAGATCTCTTGTTCTGAATTTTTCATCTTTTTCAGTACAAGCACTGCACGTTTCCATGCATTTCTTGCAATGTTCAGCAGTTTTATTTAAGATTTCAGAATCATATTTTACCTCAGTGATTGGCACTTCGGCTTTTACTGCTGTCTTTGTCTGATCAACATTTTTCTTCTGTTCTTCAACATCAGCTTCATCACCAACATCACTAGCAACTTCCAAACTCTCATTTTCACTTCTTCTTCTTCAGAACTTCTTCATTCTGCTGTTCTTCGGTAACAACTTCTTTCACAACTTGTTCATTCACAACAATTTTTTCTTCAATCTTCTCTTCCTCAGCTACCTTCACATCTTCCTCTTTAGTAGCTTCAACTTTAACTTCCTCAGCAACCTTCTTCAAATCAACCACTAACTCTTCAACATTTTTCTTCATTCTCTCTTCATCCCTCTTTTTCAAACTCGCGGTCATCACGTCACGAATTATCTTGTCCAACCTTTTCAGATAAGCTGTTTTATCTTTAGCAACATTCGAATAGTATTCGCCGGACAGAGGAATTACTGCAAGAACATCATCAAAAACAACTTCCTTTCGATGAACGACAGGATCACCATTTTGGTTGATATAACAATCTCTCTTCTTGTCGTATCTTCCACAGTACTTTGCATCTTCGTATTCTTCTTGCATTTTCTCAATCCTGCACCCAGCAAAGAATCTTTCTCTTTTAGAATCTCTTCTCGGGTTCTCATTTTTATTTCAGCCATGATTTGAACTTCTCGAATCACCTGAATACGATTAAACAAAAAACGATCAGTTTAAACACTTATCAAACAACTTGAATCGGACTGGTACTCGAACGAGTGAGTCAACAAAATTCAATAGTGACAATAATCGGTTGTCAGTGATGTCCGATCGGGTGGGAATGTTGTCCGATCGGGTGGGATTGCGTCCGTTCGAGCTGCTGTCCATTCGAGCTGTTGTCCGAACAAGCTGTTGTCCGAACGAGTTGTAATATTTTGAATTGGGTGGCTTTGAATCGGGTGACACTTCGTTCGACCCACCACTCGATTGATGGCACAAGACAACAAAATACTTGGTCGATCGGGTGGCGGTTGTCTCTTTGACCTTAACAATGAGATTTTAACTTTGATTTTCACTATTATATCACATGCACACTGACAACTTATAAGCAATTTCAAGATTGATGGTCGGCAACACTATCCATAGCTTCACATGCACAATTAATACTCCACTGATATTATGTAAACTTGATTGGGCCGAAGATTCAATTTACTCTGATTGGACCTCCAACTTGAATCACATGGGCCGATGATTGTTGCTCATGAATATTCTGAATCACGTGAAAACTGAAGTATGTAATTAATGAATGCAGATTACTTTGTTGACTAAGTGACCCAAACAGGTGATGTGCTTTGACTCGGATTGCCGTCCAAACGAGGTGTAATCCGATTGAGTGATGGTCAATTAAGTCAACTTCTTTAATGAATGGCAAAGTATGGGACAATGATTCGGACTGCTGTCCGTTCGGACTAGTCAACAAGTCAACAATTTATGAGATGTAATGAAAGATGGATACTTTGGTTCGGACTACTGTCCGTTCGGACTGCAGTCCGATGGGATGACATCCAATATCATCATAACAGTAACAGCAAACATATTCACTTTTTCGATCAAAAAATTTTAGATTTCTCTCAAACGGCTTTGAATTAAGATCTGAAAATTTGTAGGTTTGTAGATCAAATGTTTTCGCACAACATATTCAAAAATCAGCAATTTTTAACCGTTAAAACTCGTTTAATTTGGCAATTTTCTGATAAAAACATGACGAAATGAAAAGGATGAAAAAATTGAGCAAATCTGATGCGAATTATGATCTGAATCTGATGAATTTCCATGCGAAACAGTGTGTTTGATCCGTGCAATCGAGCTCCTGCTCTGATACCACTTGTTAGGACCGGTTTTGACTCCGAAACGATTGCGAACCGAACGTGTGACGTGCGGAATCCATACACGAACGTGACCGAACACACGAGAATGTAATATAATCAGTGATTCTATTGATAGATCTGAAATCGTACAAGAACCTGAATCACGTGGAGCACTTTCTCTCTCTAGTTTCTCTCTCTAACACTAGAGCTCTCCCTGTCTCCAAATGGCAAAAGTCTCCAAAAGTTTCTAACTCTAACCCTAACTCTTCTATTTATAGGCCAAGGCTTATAAGAGCTTTCCTCTTATTTACAATATTGCCACCTTGCCTTTTCTATCTAATTATAACAATATAAGGCTAGAATTAAATTGTTTCTGCTACGTTCTGAATTGACGGAGGCGATAGACATATATGCACCAACAAAATGCAAAGGAAATATCCACACCTATTCCAGTAGATCTCGAGAACGAGCTCTAAAATAAGGTGGGGAGGATATAACAACCCTAAAGAAAACTGACACCCTTGAATTTATTTTCGACACCCTAATATATTTTAAGATATCCCAATATGTTCTAAAATACACCCCATACGTGAAAACGGGCTCCGAATACCTTAAATATTATTAAAATTAATTAAAAATGGAGATTTTGGGATTGAGGCGGGCTGCGTAAGCCACACCTCAACCCTTACGCGGGCCGCGACAAGGTAAAAGGCTGGCAAAACCCTGGGCCGCCACGTGGCCCAACACACGTCGAAGCTAGTCGATGACCCGGATCACCTATGCCGTTGACCATCTTTGACGCGGGCCGCATAGGCCCTTGTCGTTGTTTACGCGGGCCGCGAGAAACCCGAACTCAGCCCCTATAAAGCTGGAGTTCGGGCCTTCAGTCGAATTCGTTCAAAACTATCTTTCTTTCTCTCAACTTTACGTAGTGTACACTATACTCGGGTATTATACCCCCCTAATTAGCGAAGTTCTGCTCCGTTGTAGGTATCATAACCCCTGGATACGTATTAGATACTCTGCCCGATTGATCTAGGGTTCCGTAACGGCTGTCGTGGTTCTGCCCGACGTAGTCGTTGGAATGTCGTCTCGGGGAGGGTATTACTAATGTTAAAATGGGTTATTATACTAACACGTGTGCATTTGTGTAAATTATAGATAATTCTCAGGAAACCCTAAAGGATAATCTAAGACAGCAATGTGAGTAATCTCCTTTTTGCAAATTGTTTTTACAAAACCTCACACGATTAATTATATATTAAACAATTATTGAGTATTTGTAAGGATACAATTATCGTCGGTATGTTGGGGTTTTGTATACAAAATTAGTTACTGTCTTGCGAGGGGTAACTTTCCACAAGTCGGGTTGACAGTACCGTGGGTGGTAATTAGTATGACTTGGAAACAAATGTAATTGCGAGACCGCCCTCAATACTGTACAATGGTTTTTATTTAAACCTGATTAAACTGGGATTCACTCACCAGTATTTCCCACTGAAAAAATATTTTTAAACGCGTTTCAGGTAACAAAATGTGAAAGCTAAGTAGAAGCCAGCTGGACAGCACTGAAGGCTTGGAAAAGTGGCAATATAGTTACCTAAAATCAATAGATGTTTTTATTAAATAAAAATAGGATTTATTCCTATGACAATGTGCGTATTGCAAACTTGGGTTTTATCCCATGTGTTTAATGTTATGAAAATGTGGTATTTTACTCTGATAAAATATTTCCTAACTACGGTCCTGATGAAAATTCCGCTGCCAAAATTAGACAATACCAGATACCACCGAAACTGGCTCGCGGCCACCCGTTCCTGTGTTTGCATAGGGGGACGGGGGTTGCGACAGATGCAGACACTGATGATGAGGAAGAGTATATTAATAAAGCTAGAAAACAATTGGATTCTTATAGTTTTAATTTGTTTTTTTGTAGATAAAATCGAGACGTTGAAAGAGAAAAGGGCTGCTAGACTGGAGAGAGAAATGAAAGCAAGAAGGGTTGCTGAAGAAATGACTGAAGTTAAGAAAGAAGCTGATAAGGCAAAAGTTGAAGAAAAACCGACAGAGAAGGTCGAGGTTGAAGAGAATGAAGTGAAGATAGAATTTGATAAAGAACTGATTGTGATTGAAAAGGTGGTGGAGAAAATAGTTGAAGTTGAAAAAATTGTTGAAGTGGAAAAGATTGTAGAGGTTGAAAAACCTTGTACTAAGTGTTTAAAACCTTGCAACGATTGTGCTGAAAAAGATACAAAGCTTGCTGAATTGGAGAAGCTCAAAGAGAATTTATTGCATAATGTGAGAAGCATAAAGGAATCATATGATCTCCTAAGCAGCACAGTAAATTTGTACAAAGGAGCTTGTGATGAGGATATTCAGATGAAGAATCTTCTAAAAGCAACAGTTCTTCAAAAGCAAACTGCAATCAACAAATACATTGAGATTAATGCAGGGCTGAAACAAGAATTGGTAGCAATGACGATCGAAACAGAAAGAGTGAACAATTTACTTCGAAGTTATCAAAGTTCAGATTATGTTATTGATCGCATCTATCCTACCGTGGCAGCTCATAAGTTTGCAGATGATGAAAAAAATTCTGGTAAGAAAACTGGTTTGAAGTATAACAGAGTTCCAAATCCAATGTGGGATGGCTATACCCCCCGAGACTTTGAAAAGGTGGATAAAGCACTCAATCTGAATCTGAAATCCAAGTCTATCGATGGATTTCCAGATGATATTGATGTCACCTTCACAGCGTCTGACACTGATCATGAGTCCGAGTTGATTAAGAAAGTGGTCGATCAGGTGTTGGATAAAGATGAAGAGTCAAAGTCAGAGTCTAAATCTGAAAATTCGAGTTTATCAGACAAAAGCTCGAATTCACCGGTCAAAAGGGTTTACAATAAAGATTTTCTGATGTCACAAAATAATTTGAATGATGAAACATTCAAAGTAGCATATACTTTGAATGATTCTGACAAATTATATTCTGATGAAGAATTTCCAATAAGAGGTGTTAAAACTGAAATGATTAACAAGGTTTTCAAATTAACAGAAATTAATATTTCTGAAATAAAAGATGTAAATCTTACTGAAAAACCTAAAAATACACTTCAAGAGTTCAACAAAGATTGAACAAGAAAAAGGGTTACAGTTCTGGTTCGGGTTATCAAAAGAAACCAAACCATAACAGTAATTTCAAAAAGAAAGGTTTAGGTTTTATTCCACCAGAAAATCATAAAAATGAGAAAACTTATAAACCAAAAACTAAATTTGTTTCAGGAGCAAGTTCTGAAGAGGAGAAGGAGAAACCTTTCTAGAAACAATCAAACAAGGAGTTTCTCCCCGAAAAGCAAAAGAATATGATGATGGAATCTGAACCGATAGTTGAAAGAAGAACCTATTTCAAATGTCATGAGGTTGGACACATTGCTTGGAATTGCTCAAAGCTCACCAACACAAAACAGGGAGTTTCTTCTAACTCTAAATTGAAAGAAAAATGTGTTGATAAAAGGAACAACCAACAGAAAAATTTAAAGAGTTCAAAAATTCGACTTTCAAAGTTGGTGAAAGTTCGAAACATTTTTATAAAAGAAGAGCAAATCTTAACAACCAAAAATGGGTGGTTAAGAAATCAGAAGTTAGTTCTGCCAATGAATCTGACTCGTCAAAGTCAGAGGAGCCTCATGTTGTGCTAAATGATGAGAATTTCGTTCCAACAATGGATGATGAAAATTTTCCACCATTGTCAAACGGAAACTTGAAGTCAGAAATTGGTAAGATTGAGATTTCAGATCAATTCTTCTCTGACAAGAAAGAATTTGATGCTGAAAAAGCCTTTAACAAAAAAGTGTTACATATTTTTGGAAAAATGGCTAATGGGAAGGTGAAGGGAGTAAAAGAATTTTATGAATAAAAAATTGTTAAACCAAATGAGGATGGTTCACCCATGATTGATCAGGCATGGGTGAGATTCTTTAAAAAGTAAAATCCTAACTTGCCGGAGCTCCCAAGTTGGTAATCGTGGAGCATGAATCGGCATCATTCTTGAAAAATGTTTTTGTGAAAATTTTACAAGTGTTAGATTTTACAAATGGTTGAAAGAACAATGTGATGAAACCCCATGATGTGTGAAATCAACAAAACTAATTTTCCGGAAAAACCATTTTGATTAAAACAAACTTAAGTGTTTTGAAATCATAATGGGAAAATAGTTTGTTGTCAGGGGGAGTTCTGATTGTTTATGCCAAGTGGATGGTGAATTGAAGCAATTCACATCAGTTTGTCATTGTATTTGTACAGTTTATTGCGTTTATTTTCGAATTTTCCCGGAAAATAAAAAAGTGAAACATATTTTTGATTTTAGGGGGAGTAAAAAATTTAGAAATTTTGAAAATTTGAAAAATCCAAAAACATGATAAAATCTAAAATACAAAAACATCGAAAAATCAAAATGAGTTTTGTTGTGAAAAAGAGGAAATGATAGTACATCAGTAGACAATCACAGTATGTTAAAGATTTGGAAAGTTAAAATGTGATAAACGGTCTCACTGATGATATGCCATTAGGTTTTTACATGCTTAGTAGATTGTTCTCGAGATATAAACCTAAATATCAAATACTTACTTATCTCGTGGGGAACATCTCTCGGATATATAGGTAACCCCTGAAATCTTGTTTGAAGGGCTTTCTATTTCTGACATACTAGGTCTTTGTGCGTGATGATATATGGGGTATTATACCAGGACTTCTGATTTTGCGGGAGCAATAGCCTAGTCCTCGTATAATACTCTGCACTGCTTTAATCATAAAGCCCACCCTTTGCATAAAAAATTGATAAAATATCGAAAGATACGAATCAATTGCAGTTGAAGAAAAGATTCTCTAAAGGGAACACACCTAAAGTCGAGCCATTATCTCTCTGATTGAACGAAAGTTCTAGCCTGAGCTCTCATGGCCTCGCATTTACTCCTTACAGATATCATTAGTGTACATTCACCTGTAAGACTGAATATAGGAGTCTGGATACGAGAGTATATTCTGAGGTGGGACACGCGAATAAGTTAAGTCATTAAAACACTAATCTCGTATCTCAAAACAGTTAAACTTTGTGTGAAAATTTAAGTGGATCAGTATACTGACAATCTAAGTGAATCGTTTATATCTTAAAGTGTTTAAAGCTCAACGGTGCTAGTGATTTGTCAAAAACTGATATGATCCTCTTACACAAACTCACAAAAATATTGTCTGTAAATATTTCTTTACTGCTTTTCATTAGTGTGTTTTAGCATAAAATTTTGAAAAATCAAAAAGATTTTATTTCATCTTATTTTCGACAACTGATGTTGGAAAGCTGATTTTCAAAATTCCGAGTGCTAAACATGATGAACAACAGTGGGTTGGGAGAGTGTGTTTGAAATGAAAAATAAAGTAAAAAGTTTGAGATAATTTGAGGTTTTAAAGTGATGTTTTGAAGATGATTTTATGGTCAGTTAATCAAGGTCATTAATTTGAACTTGATATAACTATTATTGATGTTGAATGATTTCTACAAATGGTTTCTAAATTTGTTAAATTTTAAACATTTGTGAAATTTACTTTTGGGTAGAGATTTGTGCAGATCCCTGTGTCTAAGCCTGAGCAGAGTTTGAGCCAGAACACGTTCTTAAAACGAGTGCTATGTCAGATTGCGATCCCGGAACAACTTAAGGGGGAGTCTGTTAGCAAAGGGGAGTCTGTTAGCAAAGGGGAGTCTGTTGATTGAAAGATTGCTGATGAGTTTAAGGAATCAAGAGACCTGATAAAGAGAATTAGAGAGAGAATAGAGCCAGGTTGAGATTCTGATAGAGTGTAAGAGAGAGATTGATGAGGATGCTTACAGAGACATATATTTTGGAAAGAACGAGAAGACCGATCAAGGCTGAAGACTCATTACACTGAAGACTTGTCAACATCCAAGGGGGAGTCTTTTGGTGCATATGTCTGTTGACTTCATCTTGTATCGAGTATTTTAATAGAATAGATAAACCAGGACACGTTATACGAGAAAATCGGGAAACAGGTTTTGAACTGATCAGTTCGTGCGAACTGACCAGTTCGTGCGACCTGGCACCAGGTCGTGCGACCTGGATTGTGCTAGTTCGTGCGACCTGGCATCCCTATATATATTGTGTTTTCATTTGTAACATTCTGATTCCGGAGACGAAGTGCTGCCAAAGTGTCGAACGATCTGTAATTAGTTTCAAATCAATCTAAACGCCAGTTAAAGTGATTCTTTGTGTTAAACAAGCTGCAATCATGTCCGAATCATTGAATTCCGCCTTTGGTTTGGATTAGAACTCTTCTGATCGACTCATTAGGTCGAAACTTCGATCCTACAAGGAGGTAAACAGGGTTGTTCGTCACTTGTGCCATGCAAATGACACATCTGTTTTACGAGTGCATGGATGCCTTAAGTAGAGACGCCTACTTAGGCATTTCTACAATGGATATCTTCCTTGAATACCACTAGTTGACTTTAGTACTATATGACCATTGGAATATCTTAGTGGTTCCATGCATTAAACCTCCATACTGACCAGGCATGGACGCAATCTATGGGACGCACTGGGATACGCCAATCCTCATATGGCGCTTTTATCAATCATAGTTGGCACTCGCAGTTGATAGAAATCAATGAGAAAAATAATTAAAATAACATATATTGTCATACTCTATTCGAAGAAAGAGTACTCTTAGATTTTACAGAAAGATCATTGGCGAAAATAGAAGAAACGGTCTTTATGATTTCATTGGTAAGTTCTACCTTATACTTAGTATCTGGAGTTCTTATGAGTATACTCAAATGTTTTCCAAGCTTAGCTGTACCTTTATTGACAGCTTTAGGGCAATTGGTACTGATGTGGTCTTTCTCGCCATAGCCGAAACGGACCGATTCTTTATGTCCCTACATTCGTGGGACTGGTGACTAGTTCTTTTACAAATGCCACAATGCTTTGGCCTTTGTTCTATTCGACACTATCCCCGGTGCCTTTTATAGCAGGTCTTGCATACAGGCTTCTTATTGGACTTTTGTTGATTCAAATTGAATCCGAACTTGCTCTTTTTCTTAGATTCCTAGGAGTTATCCTCCACCCTTTTTCCTTTTCCCGTCAGTCTCAACTTTGGCTGACTTATTTCTCAACCTATCTAGTATGAGTGGCTGAGATAGATCCATAGTGGATCTATAAGAAGCAGGCTTTGAAGCTTTATCATGCTCCTTTACCTCTGGTGCTAAATCACCACTCCATTGTGCATTACGCTTAGATCCTGGGTTAACCAAATAGGGTACTATCCCAGATAATGAATTAAAGTCAGTGACATACCGTCGACAGTCCGGATTTTTCATTCTAAGAGTCAAAAGATCTGATTCTACCTTTTCCATTTCATGTCATGGACAATAAGTTTTTCTGATAAGGTCCATAAACTGGGACCATTCCATATTGTATAGGGGTATTTTCCTCGTGGACTTTATTAATGTCCTCCACCAAGTGAGGGCATCGCCTTTGAATAACTGTGATATATACCTCACAATGTCTTTCTCAGCACAACCGTTGATTTCTACAACAGTTTCCATTTTGTCCAACCATCTCAAGCAATCAATGGCTCCTTTTTCGCCATTGAAGTCTCTTGGCTTGCAAGAGACAAAGTACTCGTAAGTACATTCCTTGGAGGAACGAAGCTCCTCACTATACATTATCTTCTTTGGTTCATTCTTCACATTCGAAGTGTGAACAAAGCTCTCTTCATGAGTAGATGAATGTATTTTTAAATGGGATTTGGGGCGAGTAACATTTGGCTCTTTGAACTTTTTCATGACCTTTTTCATGGCCTTTCCGACAGCTGCGTCAATCACAGCTTGGAGATTAACTCCATTAATATTGAGGTTTACGTTTGTAGCACCATTAGCATTTGTCGCATCAGTAGTATCGCGACTGTTGTCTACCTCATCCGAGTTTGCCATACTCGAGGCTTAGTACTAAATATCAATCATACAATAGTTAGTCATCACCCTGATGACCTGACATAGATTAGCCACAACATCATTAAACCGTATAGGCTATTAAGTCTCGAACATTCTTAATGAATGTTATTTGAATGTACATCGATTACATTTTGCCTAGGTCACAAAAGGACCATCAATGGCATTTAAGGTTTGGATCGAGTCCATTACCTGTTTGACAGGGGATCATAATGTCACAACTGTCTTTGTCACAAGGACGATTATGAATAGCTCGAAGGCTAGCCTTAAAGGACTTCTAATATACATCGCACAGAGGCCCGTCACTAGGGACATAAATAATATGGCATAGAGCCTAATCATGAAGGACATAAATAATCATATGGCTCGAAAGCCTTGTCGCAAAGGACATTTAGATATGGCTCAAATGGCCTCGTCTCAAAGGACGTTAACATTTAGTATGTTAACTTGTCACGAACGATAATTTATAGCACATTGGCTTGTCATGAATGACTTTAAAATATAACTCGTTGGTTTGTCACAAAGGACATTAATTTATAAGCCGCAATCTTATTAGATCAGGGGCTTTAAGATTTGAACATAGTTCTTTACCTTTGGACAGGGAGTCATAGACTACACCTGTCATCGTCTTGAAAGAAGATTTATTTTGACACAAAGGTAAACTAATTAACATCACTTATGGATGTTTATATATAATCATCGTATTTGATGATATAAGTCATGATCACATTGATCATACAAACTATTAGGTTTGAGCATAGCTCACCCCCTTGGGCAAGGAATCACAAAGGATTACAACTGTCTTGTCACAATTGGACAATATAATATAGCTCGTAGGTAAAACATCATTAAGGATGTTAAATTTAATCATCATATTGATGATTTTAGTCATGATCGCATTAATCATATAGACTATTAGGCTTGAGCATAGCTCACTACCTTGGACAGGGGATTATAAAGATCATAATGTCAATGTCTCAAATGGACAATATGTTATAGCCCGTAGGCAAAACATCATTAAAGATGTTAAATAATATGATCATCGTATCAGATGATATTAGTCATGATCGCATTGATCATATAGACCATTATGTTTGGACACAGTCCAATATTTTTTGACAGGGAGCCGTAGACTACAATTGTCGTTGTCTTTATTGGACAACAAGTATAGCCTTTAGGCACTTCATTACTAATGGATGTTTATATTATGATTGTCACACTGACGATACTTGCCATGATCTACTTTGATCATATGGGCTTTAAGGCTTGGACATAGTCCAAATACCTTG
This sequence comes from Helianthus tuberosus, assembly GCA_030545235.1. NCBI lineage: Eukaryota > Viridiplantae > Streptophyta > Magnoliopsida > Asterales > Asteraceae > Helianthus > Helianthus tuberosus. The sequence continues at coordinate 2,152 of JARYGA010004475.1, read as the reverse complement.
ACGGCTGGTGTGGTTTCTCAAGCCACACTGCCAGGAGTGTTAACATGTTCTTAGATGTTAACAAAGATTAATTATCTTAAGAGGGTTTTACCTTCATAGCCATGTTCATAGACATATAGGCTAGGTTATACCATTAAGGGAATCTTTTAAAATTTTCAGCTGATCGATAAAGTTCAAGTAAAATTCGGAACCATCGTTGGATAAAGGACGCAACGAATACCTATATAAAATTTTCAAAACTTTCCATGAATCATTAGGAATTTACAATAGTGCCTTAATCAGGACTTTTAGTAATTCAATTGTCCACGCAGGGACTTTAAAGCAACTCTAGTCCATGCGGGGACTAAAAGGAAAATATAAGTCCGTATAGGGACTATAAGATATGTCCGCATTGGGATTATTATGATATATCATGTCCACGAAGGGACGTTATTAAACACTTGTCCTCACCGGGACTTTAAGTCGAAAGATACGTCCTCATTGGGACTTATTAATGAAACAATATGTCCTTGAAAGGACTATAATAAAATATCATGTCCACAAGGGATATCAATGGAATAATATTTCCATAAAGGGACTTTGATGAATGAACATGTCCACGAAGGGACTACGATGAAATAATATGTCCTCAAAAGGACTATAATGAATTATTATGTCCGCCAGGGGACTTTGATGAAATAATATGTCTTACAAAAAGATTTCAATGAAATAATATGCCCATGAATGGACTATAATGGAGTATAATGTCCATGAAAGGACTATTTTGAAATATTATGTCCATGAAAGGACTATATTGAAATACCAAGTCCACAAAGAGACTATTTTTAAAATAGTGTATCCACAAAGGGATTTTGATGAAATCACATGTCCATGGAAGGACTGTATTAAAATAACATTCCCACCGAGGGACTTTATTGAAATATAATATGTCCATCAAGGGACTATATTGAAATATAATGTCCACGAAGGGACTAAATAGTAAATGCCCTTACAGGGTCTTAAGTCAAAAGGTATGTCCACACAAGGACTATATAGAAGAGATATGTCCTTATAGGGACTTAAAGGACAATGAATATTGTGGAAGAAGGATTCTCTAACACCTTCCTTGCTTCATTTCGATTGTTTCTCTTCTTTGATTACCGTACATGGTAGGGACACCGATGACTTCAGTGAATAAAGTAATCATTCCAATCAGGATTCGTTATAGAAGTAGAATTCAAGAATTTCTATGGTTAAAGAACGATATGGATCACGGATTGGGTTTGACTGATATGATCCAAGTCAGGTATTCCAAAACTTGGAGATAAGAAATAGGGATCATTAGTATCCACTGGTATTATTTTCAATACGGGAACCTCAGCGACCTCCTGGTATGGGTTCCACTGGTACAGACTTCGAATTTTAGCCTCAGGAACCTCTGGTATGGACTCTGAAGTCTGGTTGAGAATTTCAATAAGTTTGGTTTTTGGGAATAGGTCCATAAAGGTCTTTCCTCCAAACCAGTCGCACGCTTATCCTAGCCGTAATACGAAGCTTAACATTCCTTAGCTTCGGATGAGGAGAATCTCCATTAACAGCTTCCTTGCTTGGCGACATATTTAAAATACATAAAATCGAAAACAATGTTTACTTAATAGGGATGAGAGCATTCCTATGTTAAGTCTAGACTCAAAAGATCTAAGGAATATGCTACTGTGTCTTTTGAGATTAAACACTAAGGGCTAGTGTTTAATTCACTCAAACGTTGGCTCTGATACCAACCTGTCACACCTTGATATTTTCAGACATTTGGGTTTGTAATAATATTTTATATTCCAAGACTTCCGCTGTGCTATAATTGTGTTAATTGACTATGATGATATCAACTACGTCACATTACTCCCCACCGGGCCCACCGGGCTGAGCTGTAAATATCAGGGTGTGACACCCTAAAACCTTGATCTCGACGAAGCAGAAGCATCATCCTCATTCCTCAACCTGCCCAAACTTCAAACATCCATACACCAAAGAATATCACAAACAAACACCAAACCCAACCTGATTTTCACATCCCCAAACTAGCCATACATCCAACCCCATCTATTAACAACAAAACTAGCAGCCCATTTATCCTATTAACAACAAAACTAGCAGCCCCTTTATAGCCGAGCCC
>JARYGA010004474.1:0-29465 GCA_030545235.1 Helianthus tuberosus | reverse complement strand
ACGGCTACAATACTCTTCCTTGATCATTTCCTTGAAATTGTTTCTTTGGGGTGGCATTAGCAGCAACCAACCCCAGCATCTGAACCTGAGCGTTCCACCACGTGAGCGCTATTCCTTCAAGAGTACCAGTATCATACTTCACTCTACGAGCCTCGGGGTATTCGCACATCTCAAAGATAGACTCGAGCTTCTCAAACCAGTGGAGGAGGCCTACAGCTCCTTCAGTGCCACTGAAAGTAGTAGGACGACAGTCCATGAAGGTTTTGAACGTGCACATAGGAGGTTGAGCATGTTGACCTGTTGCGCGAGAATAAAAGACACGATTAAGCATGAGGGTTGGTTTGCGAAGGTAGGATCTAAATGTCCTAAGGTGAGTTGGTATGGCAGGTTATACCTCCTGCAGGGTTAGCTGCGAGTGCCTCAGTGACTCGTTCCTTGATCAAAGCCGTCAACTGGGCTTGAGTGAGGTTGATACGTCCTCCGTGTCCGCTCATGATCTTCATAATGAAGAAACGTAAGTGAGAAAGGTGTCGCGAAAGTGCGTAAGTGTGGGACGACAATAGAGGGTAAGCACACAAGGTTCAAATAGCAATTAACACATTATCTAATGCACAGTGAGAACTATCTAACCGACAATATAACATAAATCATACCACTTATGGTGTCGAGTCTTGCACGTGGAGCGAAGCGTCGTTGTGGATCGTTGAACACTGTACAGGTTATAGTCTGGTTTTATCAAAAAGCTTTTCCCTTTTTAAAACCAAGTTCACTATAACCAATGGCTCTGATACCAATCTGTCACACCCCCAAAATCCACCATGCGGAGTAACACCACTTGGAGGCGTGACGTGACCAGGATCGAGCCACCAATCATATTGAACATCGTAATTAAGTAAATAAGCCCAACCACAATACGATTGGTGACCAAAGCTAGTTAACCATGTTTTGTTTAAACAGTGGAAGCATAAAAGTAAATCCAAAAGCATAAGTCCATAGTTTATAAGTTAAAGTTCAAAACGCAAGTTTAATAAGTTCATAAGGATTTAAATAGTAAGCACGGAACATAACAGTCCGTACACCACAACGACTCCTTCCTCGTGCAAGCTCCAAGCGTTTAGCGACCTGTAAGGCATGTAACAACGAGTCAACAACAAAGTTGAGTGAGTTCACGTTTGGTTGTTTAGTTTTTAAGTTGTTTCTGAAAAACGTGGTTTGACTTTCGTTGGCTTAATTGCCGTGGGGGTTACCCCGTAGTTGAACGTATATTTAACCAGTTCCTTTTTGATTACCCAAACCATAACCATAATCAGTGGGGGGGGGGGGGGGCTTTCCCCGTGTGAACTACTAGACGGTATGATATCGACTACTACGCAAATAAGTTGTGCCCTATATCAGCGTCTATCATCACTGATAATCTGCCATAGTCCATTAGCACACGCCCGTCCGACCGGCACGGTGTGAGGTTTGTTAAACCTAATAGCGCTATTAACTAATGACCCGCTCGCCATTGGCCCCGGCGATTAAGTCGATATAATGAAGAGGGACTTATTGATAGAGTTTTGTCTAGCTAGTTTTAAGGTTGTTGTCCAACCCAAGGAGGACGAACGTACGTATTCTGCACAAGGAGAATTCATAGGATTAATAATGGCATCCTACCTATGGAGGATGGTCGTACATATCCTACCCACGGAGGATATGTAGATTTCATTTTAGTTTATTAACCCATTCCCAAACCACCGGGAATCCCATGCCTTGTAGAAAGTTTGAACTCACCTCGGTTTGCTCGGTTAGATTCTCAAATATAGCTAACAGTCAAGGTCGGTCAATCACGTCCTAATATGATTACTAATTAGCCATTTAGTGATTTTTAAATAGAGCACAAAGTTCCTACACGTATCTATCACATAGCATGCATTACTTTAACTGTTTATGCCCATATAAGTTTTCCATCCATTCCCCACTCATAAAAAAACATACGATGATGCACATAACACATATAACATGTTATATCATTCACAGATAACCTTCCTGGCATTTAGACATGCAAATTACAACTTATGTCATTTCAGCATTAATATTCAAAACCGGCTGTTTTCGGACATTTTAATAAAATAGTTAACTTGTTCGAAAAATTCCCAAATTTTTACAGAATGTCTTAAACGTTCCGAATTTTATTGTGTAAAAATAGCGGGGTCCAGTTCATTTCTAATATTTTATAAAAATTCATTTTCCGGACTGAACTCGGATTTATCTTTTTCTGACCACAGTCCACGGAATAATTTATTTAAAATTCATCGAGAGTCCGATTTACGAAATTCCAGTGTGGTAATTACAAATACATCAGTTGTCATCTGCTGTACAAGTTTCATGTTTTAACTCTACACAGAACTCAGGTTATGACAGAAAACAAAACACATATTTTCAGCAGAAAAATGTAGCTCTAGCTGCTGTTACAAAATGACGCTTCAAAAATAGTAAACGGAGTCCAAAAATTATGATTCTGGTACCATTAGAACCGTATTTCATAATACATAAATCTAGGCTTCAGAAAATACATTTGTCGTTAAGTTATGGCCTGTTTACAGCCAACTGAAATTGGCTGTAAAGCTTGGACATATTCTGTTTTTAGTCTTTAGCTTTCTAGTTTGTGTTCGATTGATTCCGTTAATCATGTTTAGTGATCACAACAACATCAAACATCAATGTTAATCAACAAATTATCAGAAAATCAACAAGAATCATTACAACACAAGATCTACATGATTTACACACATAACTTCTCTTTATCCACACTTTAACACATTATGTTCAAGACTTGTTCATGAGCTTTAGTGTTTCATAATTTTAATCATTAAATCACCTATTAACCACTTAAATAACATGAAGAATGAATGGATCTAAGTTCTTACCACTAGCACAAGGCTAGGGAAGTTCGAGTGAAGAAATGTGGTGGTTAATAGCGAATGGAGAAGGTCCTTCCACTTCCGAGAGCACCGAGCTTCGTTGTATGACCCGTAGCACCTTTGAGTGTATGTAAAATGACTTGAATGGAAGTTGATGGTGGTTGTAGGGTGGTGGGTGGTGGCTGTCGTGAATGGGGTAGAGAGGAAGGAGAGAGCCAAGTTTGATGTGGTGTGTTTGTGAAATGAGGTTCAAGTTCTAGTGTGCAATTTTATAGACCATGTCCATCTTTTATCCTTTATACATAATGTTCCTAAACACCCTACATAATCCATTTTTATAATCAATAAAATCAATGGGTGGGTCACCCCTAAGTGACCGTCAATTGGGGGGGGGGGGGGGTATGGGTTGGGTTGTGATGGAATGGTAACTATCTAGTTAGTCTTAGTTAGAACATTAGTGTGTTATTTAATATAAAAAGTGTTAGGGTGTTCGGGGACCCTAACTAGCTCAGAAAAATAAAAACAATGTGTTTGACAATATTTTCATGTTCCGGGTAAAGTCCGGTTGTTTGGTTCGGTATTGTTCCGTTAAAGTGCTTAATTAATCCGTAAAGTGCCTTATATATATATTTGCAACGTTTTCAATTTTTAACACTCAGAAAGGCATGCCGGACTATTTAGTAACTTTTCTGTATACTTTTAGTATGTTAACAAATACATGTAAGCATAACACAGAAATCAGAGAGCAGTTAAATGATTCAGCTCAGTCATCAATTACTTTAATTAACCTTAATAAATTGTACGGTTACATGTAATTTGAGGGTTGTCACACACATGGCCAGGTTTGTTGCACCTCTGACAAGTGCCCTTAGTACACGGTCCGCTATGATGTAAACCACATTCATTGCATTTGGGGTGGTTCCCCTTGTACCCACTCTGCCCTTGACTTCCAGAAGATTGTTGACCAGGGCTCTTGTAGTCATCAGTCTTTCACTGCTGAGACTGAGACTGAGCTGATGTTGAACCCTTGCTTGAGACTCCATCCCATTTGCGCTTGTTGTCGCTGGGGGCATCAGAAGTAGTAGTAGTAGTAGTAGTAGTAGTAGCACCAATACGCTTGGGCAGCCTGTTCTGCTCGACTGCCTGATCAATGAGACGATGAGCCAAACGAATAACTTGCTGGATAGTGGCGAGGTTTGCTGCACTCACATGACTCTGGATCTCTGGCACCAAACCCTTGAGGTACAGCTCGATACGCTTGATAGGAGGATCTAACATGGTAGGACACAAGATTGCCAGCTCATTAGATCTTTTCGTATACACTTCTATTTCCAATCCCGTCATCTTTAAGTTGAAGAACTCTACTTCCAACTTGTGGATGTCATCACGGTTGCAGTATTCCTCTTTGATCAAATCCTTGAAGTCATTCCATGGGGTGGCATTAGCAGCAACTATCCCCAGCATTTGAACCTGAGAGTTCCACCACGTGACCGCTACACCTTCAAGAGTACCAGTAGCATATTTCACCCTACGAGCCTTAGGGCATTCACACATCTCGAAGACAGATTCAAGCTTCTCAAACCAATGGAGGAGGCCTACAGCTCCTTCAGTGCCATTGAAAGTAGTAGGTCGGCAGTCCATAAAAGTTTTGAAAGTACATGCAGGAGGCTGAGCACTTTGACCTGTCGTGTGAGTAAGATGAGACAAGTTAAACAAAAGTGTTGGTTGTAATGGCAGGTTATACCTCCTGCCTGAGCGGCTGCGAGTGCTGCAGCAAGTTGTTCATTGATTAAAGTCGTCAACTTGGCTTGAGTTAGGTTAATTCGTCCAGTCATGATCTTCACAATAAATAGAGCATGGGTGAGTAAAGTGTCGTGACAATGCGTAAGTGTGGAGTGACAGAAATGAGTAAGCACACAATAAGTGTCTAACAATAGTTTCTACGTTAACCAAAGCATACCATGAGCAATGTACTATGTAACTAGCAAGTAGGTAGTATAAACATAAATCATATCACCTATAGTCTTGAGCCTTGCACGTGGAACGAAGCGTCGTTGTGGATCGTTGAGGACTGTACAGGTTATAGTCTGGTTTTATCAAAAAGCTTTTCCCATTTTTAAAACCAAGTTCACTATAACCAATGGCTCTGATACCAATCTGTCACACCCCCAAAATCCATAAGCGGAGTATCACCGCATGGAAGCGTGACTGACCAGGATCAAGCCACCAATCATATTGAACATAGCATGTAAGTAAATATAAAACCCAACGCAATATAATTGGTGTCCAAACAAAACGTAGTTTAAGTTGTAAGCAGAAGCATAATGTTTAAAACCAAAGTATAAGTTCAAATATTTCAAATGTTTAACATGGCATAAGACTATCCATGTCCCACAACGACCACGCCTCCTCGTGCAAGCTCCAGAAGTACCTAACGACCTGCAAGGCATGTAACAACGAGTCAACAACAAAGTTGAGCGAGTTCACAGTTGGTGTTCATTGTTAAGTTGTTTCAAAAACCAGGAGTTCATTTGTAAGTCGTAAGTTAACTAGTTTACCCTGTTTCCCAAACATATCCATAATCTGTGGGGGCTTCCCCATGTGAACCACTAGACCCGTTTACCATATCGACCAAGTCCAAAGTAAGTTGGTGCTCTGACGTCAATGTCTATCATCATCGACTAGTGCCCAGATCCATTAGTTCACGCCCGTTCTCTGCGGCACGGTGTGAGGCTTGTGGCGTCAATGTCTATCATCATTGACTAGTGCCCAGATCCATTGAGTGTCTTCATCATTGACTAGTGACGTCAATGTCTATCATCATTGACTAGTGACGTCAATGTCTATCCTCATTGACTAGTGGCCAGATCCATTGAGTGTCTTCATAGATGTTGCTTGTTCACTGCTTGACTCATTATATTGATTCATAGCTTTGTTTAGAACATCATTAGATTCTTTTAGTCTGTTCATGTTATGAATCAATGTGCTGTTTTGCTTTTTCACAGCTTAACAATTCTCACATTTCTCAGGCATCTTTGTTGCATCAGCTTCCTCTTCAATCTTGAAAGCTGTAATTTCTTTGACCTGCTTTTTTATCACACGAACATTTTCAACATCACTACCATCTTTCTCAGCTCGTAATTTTTCATATTCTTTCATTCTGTTTGCATAATACGAAGTATTATCATCACTATCATCTTGATTTGTAACTTTCTTCTGTGTCACTCGAACATTTGCATCACATAATTATCTCTCTAAGCTAGAAATCTTAAGTGCTCTTTCATGTCACACCCCCAAAATTCACAAGCGGAGTATCACCGCATGGAGGCGTGACTAACCAGGATCAAGTCACCGATCTTATTGAACATAGCATGTAAATAAATATAAAACCCAACGCAATATAATTGGTGTCCAAACAAAATGTAGTTTAAGTTGTAAGCGGAAGCATAATGTTTAAAACCAAAGTATAAGTTCAAATATATCAAATGTTTAACATGGCATAAGACTATCCATGTCCCACAACGACCACGCCTCCTCGTGCAAGCTCCAGAAGTACCTAACGACCTGCAAGGCATGTAACAACGAGTCAACAACAAAGTTGAGCGAGTTCACAGTTGGTGTTCATTGTTAAGTTGTTTCAAAAACCAGGAGTTCATTTGTAAGTCGTAAGTTAACCAGTTTACCCTGTTTCCCAAACATATCCATAATCTGTGGGGGCTTCCCCATGTGAACCACTAGACTCGTTTACCATATCGACCACTGACTAAAGTAAGTTGGTGCCCTGACGTCAATGTCTATCATCATTGACTAGTGCCCAGATCCATTAGTTCACGCCCGTCCTCTGCGGCACGGTGTGAGGCTTGTCAAACCTAAATAGCGCTATCTAACTAATGACCCGCTCGCCATTGGCCTGGCGATTAAGTAGATATAAAAGGAGGGACTTCATGATAGAAAGGTTTGGTCTAGTATCCGTGTTATCACCCTTCAATAAAGAGGGTGTGTACGTAATCCCCAAACCAGGAGATTACGCAGGTTCCGTTTATATTCTTATCACGTGTTGTCACCCTTCAATAAAGAGGGTGTGTACGTGTCCCAAACCAGGAGATCACGCAGTTTCAGTTTAAATCCTTTACCCATTCCCAATCCTTGGGAATCCCATGCCTTGTGGAAAGTGTGAACTCACCTTGGTTTGCTCGGTATGCTAAATTACGCGCTCACAAATAATCAGTCAAGGCCTATAGTACGCACGTATACACAATCAGTTTTCATTCGTAATGACTCGCACGCAAATCTAATGTCACATAGTGTGCTTGGCAGTTAACATCATGTATCACGTACGCAGTTAATCAAATTCATGCAATTCATGCTTCACATAAATGTCTTTCACAGTTTATTCTAACATGGTTATCCATTAACATACTTGACAAAGTTAACAGGATTAACAGAGTTAATATACTTAACAAAGTTAACAGACCAAACAGATTTAACATACTTAACAACATTAATAAACTAACAGAGTTAATAAACTAACAGGGTTAACATACTTATTCTAACAGAGTTTACTGTATCAAAACATACGACGAAATCACCTTGTGGCGAAAACATCTGGGACGAAATCACTATGGACGAAAACCCCTAGGCGACGAAATCACAAGGGTTTTCGTCGAGCTTAAGGTGTGACGAAAACACTAGTGTATTCGACTGGTCCTGTGTTTTCGTTTGGTCCTTGATTTCGTTGGACAAGGGTTTTCGTCTGGTTTGTGATTTCGTGAAGTAGGGTTTTCATCATCAACAGTTACGAATCAAACAGAAATCCTAATGATCATCTAGTAGTTACATCGACTTCATCATACAATCATTCAACCAGACCGAACATGACAATTCATGCACTCGTTAATACTACCAGACATCAAAACAACCGTATCACAGTACTTAACATTTATCAGGAACCCTAGTTTATGCATTCATCAATTCGATTAACATATTACCTAATCAAACAGTATTAGCAAGTTAACATGCTTTCAGATCCTGATCACATTCATATCATTCAAGATTAATCATTCAATCATATCAACCCTAGGTTAGATCAACATTAGGTTTCGCATACAATAATATAACTGGTCATGTCATGCATATCGAAATCAGAACCTCATAAACATCCATTTAGAACTAAAGTTAAATTAAATGTGAAAAACACTAACCGAACAAAGAATGATCAAACCAGGGGGGATCTGACTTCGAATGAGAGGAGGGCAGCCATCGGGTTCAAAGAAAAGCGGGAGAGATAGGGAGAGGTGATTAGGGTTTGCCGATTAACTTCCGCGTAAAGGATATGAACAAAATATTAAAACTGATCGATGCTAGGCCTAAGGCCCACTAGATTTCGCCGGCCAGTTAGTTGACGAAAACACTAAGGGTTTTCGCCAAGGAGTGGATGACGAAAACACTAAGGTGTTTTCGTGAGGGGGGTGTTTTCGTGTGCACGGGTGTTTTCGGCCAAGGCTCCAACATTTTCCACAAGTTCTAAATTAAATGATTCACTACTATATTAAATAACACTTACATAAGTCCACATAAACAACTTATGAACTAATCACGATACATAGTTTCAATGCAACGAACCACAAAAGACAGTATGTAACAAGTAATGCATAAAGGAGAAACCTTGGAAACTCGAGTTTTCACATTATACCCAACTTGAAAGAAATTTTGCCCCGAAATTTCGCACGTGGTTATTGAGGATGCTAGTTGTGTTGCGTTATTTCCTGGTTTTCCTGGGGTGTCACATCATCCCCCCGTTGGTTTGGAATTTCGTCTCGAAATTCCGCAGTAGCTTCAGGCTCAGTAGTGTTGCACTGTTCTCGAACAACTGGGGATACTTGAGTTTCATCTGGTCTTCTTTTTCCCAGGTAAACTCTGGGCCACGACGGGAGTTCCAACAAACTCGAACAAGAGGTATTCTGGTGTGCTTGAGGACCTTAACGTCCCGGTCCGTGATTTCAACTGGTTCCTCGACGAATCGCAACTGATCGTCGATTGTGCGCTCCTTCAAAGGAACTATGAGGGTCTCATCTGACAGACACTTCTTCAGATTTGACACATGAAATACGTTGTGAACTCCTCTGAGTTCTTTAGGTAGATTCAACTTGTAAGCGACTTTACCAACTTTCTGTTGGTGCATGTTTGTGACAACATCTTAGATTTGGTCTTTGGATATCTTGTAATTAGTTAAACGATAAAAAGTTAGCGGGTTTAGCTTTGTATTAGTGAGATAACAGAGTTTGGGCTAAACAAAACCCACATTGGGTCTAGGGGGACGAAATGGGCTTGCCCATGTAGGAAACCTTAGCCCAAGTTGCAAATCTTGTGTTATATAAACAAGGTTAGGCTTTAGGGTTTAGGTTAATCAGCCAGAACAGTTTTGTGAGAGAATTCGTGAGAGATATTAGTCTTGGACGAATTTGAAGTTGGTTAGGGTTTTGATTGATTGTAATACTTTGGTTTGATGATCAATAGAAAACCTGGTTTGAAAGTGTATTGCTGATTTCTGGTCCTACACGTTTTTTGCTATATTCTGATCAAGAGGATTCCGCACTCTTGATTAGATTGACAATTCTGTGAAAGATCCATACATCATGGGGACCAACAATTGGTATTAGAGCATTAGGGTCTTGAAGGCTCGGTTTAGAATTGTGATATGCAGAATTTGGGTGGAAGTTGGTTGAAAATTTCGAAAATTTTTAACTTTATAATTAGGGTTTTCGAAATTTTGAATTTCTGATATAATTCTGGTTTTTGTGTGTGTTTTGATCAATCTGCGTGTTTGATTTTGTTGATTTGCATGTTTTTGGGAATGTTTTGGTTGATTGGTTGAGAAATTCGGCTGGACAGAATTGAGGATTTGAAGACTTTTCTTCGTGTTCTTCTTATTTTCGAAAAAAATTGGACTGATTTGGTTGCTTGATCTTGCAGGAAATTATTACGAAATCTTGGAAAAATCTGCTGAATTTGGAAAATATTTGATCAGATCCTGCGAAATTAATACACTGATTTGAACCTGTGAAATTAGCTGATCAGTATAGTTATCGGCGAAATTAAATCCAAAGGCGACTTTGGTAACCGTATAATTTTCCACAGCAAAATTATCACGGTTTCGGCGACTTTACCAGTCGTCGTAATAGCGAATTTAAGCAGCGAATTTGGCAGCGAAATTACCTTAACTGGCCAAGGAAATTACCTTAACTGATCAGCGAAATTGAACAAATTACAGGCCAGCGAAATTAACACAGAACCCAGAGAAATTAGGAGAGGAATTAAGTGGTGGAATTTTAGTTGGCAAGCGTCGATAAAATTTCAGTGTTTTGCAAATAGAAATTGATCAGTAGCTCGTCTGAAGAAACCATCTGCACCGTTTAATTCCTTGTATTTTTAGGACCAAAAAAAAAAAAAAAACCGTCTGCACCGTTGAATTCCTGGAAAATCCCGAATTCGGTTTTCGACATTAGATATCATTGGATTCGTCTTTTCGAGACGATTCTAACGGTGTAATTTGGTAACCACTATTTTCGGAGATATTTTGTACGGTTTTACCAGTCTGTTTTGTTAAAATGTCAAACTTGACGAATTTGAATGCACCTAAGATGATGAAGGTGGAGAATTATCTTACATGGAAGGACAGCTTCAAATCCTTTATTAAATCTCAGGATGCACGCATGTGGATCTGTATTGAAGATGGGTACGCAAACCCAACACACAATTTTGAGGGCAGACCATGTCGAACAGACTATATGAACATGAAAGAGGATGATAAAAAGATGTATGAGGCTGAAAAGAGAGCCTTGGCTGCAATAAAGACATCCTTACCTGATAGCATCAAGCATACCTTCAAGAAGTACACAAATTCAAAGGATCTGTGGGATGCATTAGAAAAGAGGTATCAAGGAAATGAAGATGTCAAAAGGAATAAAGTTGTGATCTCTACAGCACGAGAAGGTTCAAATAATTGGAGTGCTCATATGGAAGATAATGAGCATGCCACTCAGGCATTCATGGCAGAGACAGTGCGAGTTGATGAGGCTGAAACTACTGTGAATGAGGCTGAAGCTCAAGTGGAGAATGCTGAAGCAAAAGTGGATGCTGAAGTAGAAAAAGAGAGTGAAGCTGAACAGGTTGTTGCTGATGAAACTACAAAAGTTCATGAGGAAGAGGTACAATCTAATTCTGTGTGCTTAAAATGTCGTGAACTACAGGGTGAGGTTGACAGGTTGACAACACAAAACCAAAATCTGGTAAGTGAGATGTCGAACATAAAAGAGTCAAACTTCTTTGCTAAAAGAAACGAATCTATATACTTGAAGAAGATAAAAGGTTATGAAAGTGAAATTGAAGCTTTAACGTGCAAGTTAAATGAAAAACATCAGGTGATAGATTTAGCTCATGACATGATAGCTGAGAAAACAAAAGAGATTTCTGAAAAATGCAAAGAGTTGTCAGATGCACAACTCAAAATCGTTGAGCTTGAAAAGAAATTGAGTCAATTCAGAGATTCGTCTTTTGTAATGAAACACATGATGGGTGGGTTAAAGAAGAGTAATGACAAGACTAGTGTGGGCTTCCACGGCTTTAATGAAGTCCCACCTCCTCTTAGTCATGACTACTCATTCCTGCCTGATGAAAATGAGCTAATAGACTTTATGTCAACTGCACCAAGTAGTTTCGCATCAAGTCAAAGTGATGGATCTGAGAGTGATGATGCTAAGAAGAACAATAACAGGGAACCTTTGAAAAGGAAAAATTCACCGCCTAAGAATAAAAATCAAGCTTTTGTTAAAAAGATTAATTTTGTTCAAGGTAGTGATATGAAAAACGAAACCACTGTTATTGAAAACGAATCGAATGTAGAGTTTGCTAAAAATAAAAACAAAGAAATATCTGAATCCGAGCAAACTACACAAGATTCATCCAAGGGATCATCACCATCTGATAAGGGATCTACCTCAAAGACTCCAGCTAAGAAGTCTTTGAAAAGGAGATCGTGCTTCAAATGTCACACCAAAGGACATGTAGCTAGCTGCTGTCCTAACAAAAAGAGTGAAACACAAATGAGTGAAAAACAGATAGAAAAATCACCTGAGAAGAAAGGTGATAATGAGGAGAAAGTTGCAAATTCTAAAAAGAAATCTGCTCCCAAGCAACCAGAGGGTGTTGCTGTTGGTGTAGATGAGGCAGGAATAGGAACTCCACAAGTTCCACGTTTTCAAAGAAATCAACCAAGATTTCAGCCTAAATCTCCACAAGGCAGATATGAGAGACCTAGAAGCAGTTCACCAAGAATGAACTATTATAATTCTAATAATTTCAGAAGTCAAGGTCAATATCAAAATCGATAACAAAATAATGGTGGTCGAACTTTTTATAACAATGGCTTTAGAAATTACAACAATAACGCTTCTTGGAATCAAAATTCAAGGTACCAAAATCAAAATTTTCAAAGGTCAAATAGTCCAAACACATATAGGAACCCTCAGGACCAAAGACCTAGTGTAAATCAAAATCAAATTCCATCAACAGGTCTGAGATCCAAGACTCCTCCAGTTAGGAGTAATGGATATTGGATGGATGTTCAAGTAGTTGGTGAATTTGGACGACCCAAGACCATTAAAGCTTGGGTCCCCCAATCTAACTAATTTCTTAGTTGGTGTGTGTAGGAGCTGCTAAGGAGGATTATCAACTTATGGTATGTTGATAATGGCTGCTCTAGGCACATGATGGGGGATGTGAGATTGTTGATATATATATCTTGATTGGTTTAAATTGAAGTTCAAAGTGCTAAGTCGACACACTAGATAACCTGGCAGATCTTTATACTAAAGCTTTTGACAGGGCTTGCTTTGAACACTTAGTCGAACTCAACGGGATGAGGAATCCTGAATAACTGTTTTTTCATAAGAATTTTGTAAATAGTTTACTGTTTTTCTTAAAAAAAAAAAAAAAAAATAGAAAACCACAAAATCCAAAAACATTGAAAAATGAAAAATATAAAAAAATATAGAAAATCAAAATGAGTTATCAATGTGTGAAAAAGAAGAAATGATAGTACATTGGCAAGTTAGACTGTCACACTGAAACTGAATTAAATTGCATAAGTGTGATAGCAGCTTCATCATATGATGTACCAGTAGGCAAAAAGCATGAAATAATCAACTTACCAATGTGATATAAAGCTAAACAAACTGAATATGAGTGGGGAACACATTAGTGGTGTATGGTTTAATGACCTTAAATCTTGCGTTGATAGATTCCCAAAATCTGAGGTTTTGGGTCTTTATACTGTTATTTCATCTGGGGATATCAGGGGTGACCTTCTATTGCATCCAGATACATGCTGACCTAGGCACACCCAAGATATCTTAAACGAGCAAAAAATGCCAAATCCCATAAATGAAGAAGCTCTCATAGAGAGTCATTCAAATGTGCAAAATGCATAAATCATACCAAAAATGGTATTTGTCTTAGCCCTCGTTAGATATTTTGGTCTCTTTGCTGTACGGAAGTACTGACCTGATCACCAATTATCTAAACGTTGAAAAACAAAACGGATGAATTCAGTATACTCACCTACTACGATGAATCTTTGTGTATACCTTGATCGCGGGGGTATATCCTGAAGTGGGACACACTAATATATCAGTAATAAAATTACCTTAACGTATCATATGGTAATGGAACTTGAAATGTTCATGCATTTTGTTTAAGTGGACACACATACTGGTAATCGTCTTGGACTGCTTTTCATGAGAAATTACATAAAGAATTAACTAATGGTGTGAAATAGTTTGATTGTGTTGATATGATCTTCTTACCAGTGATTCTCACAAAAATAGAGTGTTTATTGATTTTATATTTACTTGCTTTCAGAAAATATAAAAAATCCAAAAATAGTGTCTTTTTCTGTTCAAAACTTTTTAACGTACGGAAAACTGTTATTCTTGGAGGAATTGTTACTGATAGGGGGAGACGGTGTTAGAATGTGAGTTCAAAATTTTAAAATCATGAGGTTCTTGTGTGTTGAACAAAAAGTTTTGCGTGTTGGTAATAAATTAAAAATGCTTATCTGTGATACAGTTTAACTATCTCTTGAAAAATAATAATTTATTTAACTTTGTTGAAAAATTCTTATGGTTTCTCGAGATGTTTGTTTTATAGTATACAGATTGAAGCAGTATGTTGCTGAGAAGTTGTTGTGATGAAAAGATGAGAGTTTGATTGGATGCATGGTAGAACCTCCTTTCTACATTGCAGACAAAGTTGAAGAGTTTGATGATTGCTTTGCAAATGCTAAACTGGAGTTTACTGAAGTGCTAAAGTTTTCAAGAGTTGGTGATTGGATGCATCAGCTTAGGGGGAGTCTGTTGCTGACAGAAGCTATTGCAGCTGAAGCTATCCAAAGACCAAAGACAGTGCAAGACTACATGAAGATTGCAAGAAGACTGGAGACAAAGTTATTTTATGAAGCTATTGTCAAGGGGGAGTTTGTTGGTGCATGTTTGTGACAACAGCTTAGATTTGGTCTTTGGATATCTTGTAGTTAGTTAAACGATAAATAGTTAGCGGGTGTAGCTTGGTATTAGTGAGATAGTAGATTTTGGGCTAAACAAAACCCACATTGGTTCTAGGGGGACGAAATGGGCTTGCCCATGTAGGAAACCTTAGCCCAAGTTGCAAATCTTGTGTTATATAAACAACGTTAGGCTTTAGGGTTTAGGTTAATCAGCCAGAACAGTTTTGTGAGAGAATTCGTGAGAGATATTAGTCTTGGATGAATTTAAAGTTGGTTAGGGTTTTGATTGATTGTAATACTTTGGTTTGATAATCAATAGAAAACCCGGTTTGAAAGTGTATTGCTGATTTCTGTTCCTACACGTTTTCTGCTATATTCTGGTCAAGAGGATTCCGCACTCTTGATTAGATTGACAATTCTGTGAAAGATCCATACATCAAGGGGACCTACACTTTCTCAACGATTTCGAACGGTCCGACGTAACGCGGATTGAGTTTGCCTCGTTTTCCAAAACGAACTACACCTTTCCAAGGTGAGACTTTGAGTAGCACTCGATCCCCAACCCAGAACTCGAGTGGTTTCCTGCGCTTATCGGCGTAGCTTTTCTGACGGTCACGAGCTGCCGCCATTCATTGTCGTATCTGAGCAATCTTCTCGGTTGTGTCTACTACATGTTCTGGGCCAGTGATTTGGCTGTCCCCAACCTCTGCCCAACAAAGAGGTGATCGGCATTTACGTCCGTATAATGCCTCAAATGGAGCGGCCTGAATACTGGTGTGGTAGCTGTTATTATACGAAAATTCCACTAAAGGTAGATGTCGTTCCCAGCCGTTACCAAAATCAATCACACATGCCCTAAGCATGTCTTCAAGGGTTTGGATGGTGCGCTCAGATTGCCCATCCGTTTGTGGGTGATACGCTGTGCTCATGTCTAAACGCGAGCCAAAGGACTTGTGCATAGCTTGCCACAGTTCAGAAGTAAAACGTGCATAAACGATCGGAAATAATGGAGGTTGGCACCCCGTGCCTTGAAACCACTTCTTTCAAGTAAACGTCTGCTAAGGTAGAAAACTTGTCTGTTTCTTTGATAGCTAAGAAGTGTGCAGACTTAGTCAAACGATCCACTATCACCCAAATAGTGTCATTTCCGCGCTGAGATCTAGGCAGGCCAGTAACGAAATCCATGGAAATTTTCTCCCATTTCCATGTCGGGATCTCTGGTTGTTGGAGTAGGCCTGATGGTTTCTGATATTCAGTCTTAACTCTCGCACAAGTTAAACATTTGCTAACGTAAGTTGCTATGTTGGCTTTCATGCTAGGCCACCAGTATGTAGCCTTTAGGTCGTGGTACATCTTATCCGAACCAGGATGTATTGAGTAACGAGACTTATGTGCTTCATCTATCACAAGCTCGCGTAAGTTTCCGTAAAGTGGGACCCAAATGCGCCCTGTTACGTAGTACGCACCATCTTCTTTTTGTTCGAATCGCTTCCTTGATCCACGTAAGGACTCAGCCCTGATGTTTTCTGGTTTCAATGCTTCCACCTGCGCATCTCGTATCTGAGTAGGAAGACTAGATTGGATGGTAAGTTGTAACGCGGGCACTCGCTTAGGTGTAGTATCCTTTCGGCTGAGGGCGTCGGCCACCACAATGGCTTTGCCTGGATGGTACTTGATCGCGCATTCGTAATCATTCAAGAGCTCGACCCATCGGCGTTGTCACATGTTTAACTCCTTTTGCTTGAAGATATGCTCTAGACTCCTGTGATCGGTGTAAATGGTGCACTTGGTACCATACAGGTAATGTCTCCATATCTTAAGTGCGAAAACAACAGCTTCCAGCTCCAGATCGTGTGTAGTGTAATTCCTTTCGTGAACTTTAAGTTGGCGCGATGCATAAGCAATGACTTTATCTCGTTGCATCAACACGCAACCAAGACCCTGAATTGACGCATCACAATAAACCACGAAATCGTCTGTGCCCTCTGGCAATGAGAGAATTGGTGCGCTACAAAGTCTATCTTTTAAGTGCTGAAAATCCGATTCTTGTGCATCACCCCAACGATAGGTGACGCCCTTCTGTGTTAGTGAGGTGAGAGGTTGTGCAATCTTTGAGAAATCCTTAATGAACCCTCTGTAGTAGCCCGCCAAACCCAAGAATTGACGGATTTCTGTAGGTGTACGAGGTGCAGGCCAGTCTTTGATCGAATCAACCTTGGATGGATCAACATGAATCCTATCCTTGTTTACCACATGGCATAGAAAGTGGACTTCGCGAAGCCAGAAGTCACATTTTGAAAATTTAGCGTACAACTGTTCTGTTCGAAGGAGTTCCAAAATATGCCGTAGATGGTGCTCGTGTTCCTCCTGACTCTTATAATAGATCAGGATGTCGTCGATAAATACAATAACGAACTTATCCAGATAGCGCTTGCACACCCTGTTCATAAGATCCATAAAGACCGCAGGTGCATTCGTCAATCCGAAAGGCATAACCAGGAACTCGTAATGCCCATAACGAGTCCTGAACGCTGTCTTAGAGATATCCTCATCTCGGACTCTCAGTTGATGGTAGCCTGACCTCAGGTCAATCTTCGAGTAGTAGCTCGACCCTTGCAGCTGGTCGAATAAGTCATCGATGCGTGGAAGAGGGTAGCGATTCTTTACGGTCACCTTGTTGAGTTCGCGGTAGTCAATACACATTCTGAAGGTATCGTCTTTCTTCTTCACAAATAATACTGGAACTCCCCAAGTCGAAGAGCTAGGACGAATGAAATCCTTGTCCAAGAGCTCTTGTAGTTGCATGGACAGTTCTTCAAGTTCTGATGGAGCTAAACGATATGGTGCTCGAGCTATGGGTGCTGCTCCAGGAGCTAGCTCGATTTGAAATTCAACCTGACGATGAGGTGGAAGGCCAGGTAATTCCTCAGGGAATACCTCAGGAAAGTCGCGCACAATAGGAATATCTTCTATCTTCTTTTCCTTCGAGGATGCATCAGAAACGAGGGCTAAAATAGTAGTGTGGCCCTTTCTCAAACACTTCTGGGCCTTAAGGAAAGAAATGGTGCCCACCACAGCACCACTCTTGTCGCCATGAATCACTAAAGGTTCTCCATTTGAACGAGGAATGCAAACGATTTTCTCCTTGCAAAGGATCTCTGCTTGGTGTTGAGATAACCAATCCATACCAATAACGATATCGAAACTACCAAGAACGATGGGGATAAGATCGATAGAGAAGGTCTGACCAGCTATGATGAGATTACAACCCTAACTATGTGTGGGGCTTCAACACTTTTACCATTTGCTAGTTCTACCATGTGCTTGGTGCTCAAAAGTGTTGGGACACGCTTAAGCATTTAACTAACTTTTAGAGACACATAACTAGTATCGGCACCCGAATCAAATAAAACAGTAACAAAGAAATCATCCAAAAGAAACTTACCCATCACTACGTTGGGATCGTTCCTTGCATCACCCTGACCAATCACAAAAGCTCGGCCGGCACCATTGCCACCATTGTTTCCCCTATTATTGTTTCCGTTCCCCTGATTGTTGTTGTTGTTCTGTCTCTGATTCAGATGGGGGCAGTCTCTTTTGAAATGGCCTTCAGCACCACACTGAAAGCATCCTTTGTTGTTACCCTGCTGCTGTTGTTGTTGCTGACGCTGATTCTGTGGAGTTTGCTGCTGGTTCTGTCGTCGCTGATTTGCAGGGTAGAGACTCCTACAATCCTTGGCCACATGGCCATGTTTGTTGCACCTCTGACAAGTGCCCTTAGTACACGGTCCGCTATGATGGAAACCACATTGATTGCATTTGGGGTGGTTCCCCTTGTACCCACTCTGCCCGTGACTACCAGAAGATTGTTGACCAAGGCTCTTGTAGTCGTGAGTCTTTCACTGCTGAGACTGAGCTGATGTTGAACCCTTGCTTGAGACTCCATCCCATTTGTGCTTGTTGTCGCTGGGGGCATCAGAAGTAGTAGTAGTAGTAGTAGCACCAATACGCTTGGGCAACCTGTTTTGCTCGACTGCCTGATCAGTGAGACGATGAGCCAAATAAATAACTTGCTGGATAGTGGCGAGGTTTGCTGCAATCACATGACTCTGGATCTCTGGCACCAAACCCTTGAGGTACAGCTCGATATGCTTGATAGGAGGATCTACCATGGTAGGACACAAGATTGCCAGCTCAGTAGATCTTTTCGTATACACTTCGATTTCCGATCCCGTCATCTTTAAGTTGAAGAACTCTACTTCCAACTTGTGGATGTCATCACGGTTGCAATATTCCTCTTTGATAAAATCCTTGAAGTCATTCCATGGGGTAGCATTAGCAGCAACTATCCCCAGCATTTGAACCTGAGCGTTCCACCACGTGAGCGCTACACCTTCAAGAGTACCAGTAGCATCTTTCACCCTACGAGCCTCAGGGCATTCACACATCTCGAAGACAGATTCAAGCTTCTCAAACCAATGGAGGAGGCCTACAGCTCCTTCAGTGCCATTGAAAGTAGTAGGTCGGCAGTCCATAAAAGTTTTGAAAGTACATGCAGGTAGCTGAGCAGGTTGACCTGTCGTGTGAGTAAGATGAGACAAGTTAAACACAAGTGTTGGTTTATGAGAGTAGGTTATACCTCCTGCCTGAGCGGTTGAGAGTGCTGCAACAACTTGTTCATTTATTAAAGTCGTCAGCTGGGCTTGAGTTAGGTTAATTTGTCCACTCATGATCTTCACAATAAAGAGAGCATGGGTTAGTAAAGTGTCGTGACAATGCGTAAGTGTGGAGTGACAGAAGAGAGTAAGCACACAATAAGTGTCTAACAATAGTTGCTACGTTAACCAAAGCATACCATGAGCAATGTACTATGTAACTAGCAAGTAGGCAGTATAAACATAAATCATATCACCTATAGTGTTGAGCCTTGCACGTGGAGCGAAGCGTCGTTGTGGATCATTGAGCACTGTACAGGTTATAGTCTGGTTTTATCAAAAAGCTTTCCCCCTTTTTAAAACCAAGTTCACTATAACCAATGGCTCTGATACCAATCTGTCACACCCCCAAAATCCACAAGCGGAGTATCACCGCATGGAGGCGTGACTGACCAGGATCAAGCCACCAATCATATTGAACATAGCATGTAAGTAAATATAAAACCCAACGCAATATAATTGGTGTCCAAACAAAACGTAGTTTAAGTTGTAAGCGGAAGCATAATGTTTAAAACCAAAGTATAAGTTCAAATATTTCAAATGTTTAACATGGCATAAGACTATCCATGTCCCACAACGACCACGCCTCCTCGTGCAAGCTCCAGAAGTACCTAACGACCTGCAAGGCATATAAAAACGAGTCAACAACAAAGTTGAGCGAGTTCACAGTTGGTGTTCATTGTTAAGTTGTTTCAAAAACCAGGAGTTCATTTGTAAGTCGTAAGTTAACTAGTTTACCATGTTTCCCAAACATATCCATAATTTGTGGGGGCTTCCCCATGTGAACCACTAGACCTGTTTACCATATCGACCACAGTCTAAAGTAAGTTGGTACCCTGACGTCAATGTCTATCATCATTGACTAGTGCCCAGATCCATTAGTTCACGCACGTTCTCTGCGGCACGGTGTGAGGCTTGTCAAACCTAAATAGCGCTATCTAACAAATGACCCGCTCGCCATTGGCACGGCGATTAAGTCGATATAAAAGGAGGGACTTCATGATAGAAAGGTTTGGTCTAGTATCCGTGTTGTCACCCTTCAATAAAGAGGGTGTGTACGTAATCCCCAAACCATGAGATTACGCAGGTTCTGTTTATATTCTTATCACGTGTTGTCACCCTTCAATAAAGAGGGTGTGTACGTGTCCCAAACCAGGAGATCACGCAGTTTCAGTTTAAATCCTTTACCCATTCCCAATCCTTGGGAATCCCATGCCTTGTGGAAAGTGTGAACTCACCTTGGTTTGCTCGGTATGCTAAATTACGCGCTCATAAATAATCAGTCAAGGCCTATAGTACGCACGTATACACAATCAGTTTTCGTTCGTAATGACTCGCACACAAATCTAATGTCACATAGTGTGCTTGGCAGTTAACATCATGTATCACGTTAGCAGTTAATCAAATTCATGCAATTCATGCTTCACATAAATGTCTTTCACAGTTTATTCTAACATGGTTATCCATTAACATACTTGACAGAGTTAACAGGCTTAACATAGTTAATATACTTAACAAAGTTAACTGACCAAACAGATTTAACATACTTAACATCATTAATAAACTAACAGAGTTCATAAACTAAAGGAGTTAATAAACTAACAGGGTTAACACACTTATTCTAACAGAGTTTACTATATCAAAACATACGACGAAATCACCTTGTGGCGAAAACACCTGGGACGAAAACCCCTAGGTGACGAAATCCCAAGGGTTTTCGTCGAGCTTAAGGTGTGACGAAAACACTAGTGTTTTCGTCTGGTCCTGTGTTTTCGTTTGGTCCTTGATTTCGTTGGAGAAGGGTTTTCGTCTGGTTGGTGATTTCGTGAAGTAGGGTTTTCATCATCAACAGTTACGAATCACACGGAAATCCTAATGATCATCTAGTAGTTACATCTACTTCATCATACAATCATTCAACCATACCGAACATGACAATTCATGCAGTCGTTAATACTACCAGTCATCATAACAACCGTATCACAGTACTTAACATTTATCAGGAACCCTAGTTTATGCATTCATCAATTCGATTAGCATATCACCTAATCAAAGACTATTAGCAAGTTAACATTCTTTCAGATCCTGATCACATTCATATCATTCAAGATTAATCATTCAATCATATCAACCCTAGAACTCTAGATCAACATCAGGTTTCACATACAATAATATAACTGATCATGTCATGCATATCGAAATCAGAACATCATAAACATCCATTTAGAACTAAAGTTAAATTAAATGTGGAAAACACTAACCGAACAAAGAATGATCAAACCATGGGGGATCTGAGTTCGAATGAGAGGAGGGCAGTCGTCGGGTTCAAAGAAAAGCGAGAGAGAGTGGGAGAGGTGATTAGGGTTTGCCGATTAACTTTCGCGTAAAGGCTATGAACAAAATATTAAAACTGATCGATGCTGGACCTAAGGCCCACTAGATTTCGCCGGCCAGTTAGTTGACCAAAACACTAAGGGTTTTCGCCAAGGAGTGGGTGATGAAAAAACTAAGGTGTTTTCGTGAGGGGGTGTTTTCGTGGGGAGGGGTGTTTTCGGCCAAGGCTCCAACATTTTCCACAAGTTCTAAATTAAATGAAACACTACTATATTAAATAACACTAACATAAGTCCACATAAACAACTTATGAACTAATCACGATACATAGTTTCAATGCAACGAACCACAAAAGACAGTATGTAAAAAGTAATGCATAAAGGAGAAACCTTGGAAACTCGAGTTGTCACATTTCATTCTGCTTGCATAATAATCATCATCACTATCTTCAACGATTGGTGCTTTTCTTGAAACCTTTTTTACTTCCTCAACAGTTGAATCATCAAAGATTTGAGCAACAAATGCCTTCATTCTCGCTATCTTTCGTTGTTCCATCTCTTGAGCTTCAAGTTGTTCAATAAACGTGCTCAGCGTTAGATTGTCAAATTCAGGTTTATTTTTCAACATCATAAGATACGTGCCCCAAACATCTTGTGGCAATGCATCGGCCAATTTTTCAATCCATTCTTCATTATCTTTATTGATATTCAATCTCTTCATGTTCATCACCAAATTGCAATATCTTTCTATAATCTGCTTGATGTTTTCAGTTTTTAATCAACGAAATAGATCAAATTCTTTCTTCAAAAGAGACATTTTGTTCTTGATCATCTCTTTACTTCCAACAAACTTCGATCTTAATTCTTTCCATATTGAATGTGCACTTCCGTTGTGTTGTAGTAAAATGAAGATTTCTTCCTTAATAGCTTGCTGTAAGAGACTAACCATCATCTTTTCACTCTTGTATTTCTTTTTCTCACCAACACTTAGATCTTTAATAGCAACCTTCTCTCCGTTGTCATTAACCAAACTAATATATCGATATTCAATACATTCCCATGCGTCTAAGTAATTTGCTTGAACCCAATTTTCAAAATGTTCCTCCCATCCACTATACTCCTCGATACTCATTAGCTTAGGCGGTTTTTGCATGGTACCCGTTTCATTTTCTAACATCGTGTTCCGAGTTACAGTGATCGGAGTTGCAAAGGCGTTGTAGAACTCGTTCTCCATGTTTCAGTTTTGAATATTAAAAAAGATTAACTGTTCAAACGATCTGGAAACAATCTGGTGCGAAATGGTGCAATTCGTGCGAAATGGTAAGTCCTTGATGCGACCTGATTGCAATTCGTGCGAAATGGAGTCTACAATGTCCAATCCGTGCGAATTGAGGTTTACTATGTCCAATCCGTGCGAAATGGTTGCCTTTTCAAGCGAACTGATAACCTATTAACCAACTCGTGCGAAATGGAATTAATTTTCACACGACCTGTGACTCAAATTGTACGAATTGATGCTGATGTCATACAATCGGCCATGTTTTTTGACAATTTGATCAAGTTTTAGTTCGAATTAAGGTCTGATTCTTTCAAGGATTTGTTAAAACAGTTTTTTCACACGTTATATGTGAAAATCAAGCCATTTTATCCGTAAAAACTTGGTTAGTTTTGAAAAACATGAAGAAGAATGAGTAGAAATCAGAATTTTAGATGAGAAACATGCTGAAATGGTAAGAACTCTTCCTCCTGAGCTCTGATACCACTTGTAGGATTGTTTGCACGACCAAACGAGTCGTTCAGAAGAGATCTCGTCCAATACGAGAGGCGGAATCAAACGTCTCGGAGTTATTTAAGCTGATTTGCACAAAGAATCACTTTAACTATCTCTTGTATTGATTTGATGACGTTTTACAACCTGGAGATACTTCGGCAGAGCTTCGCTACCAGAATCCAAAAGTTTTCAAATGAAATGACCAATCTCACTATATATAGGCCCACCATTTCGCATGAAATGGACATGCCCAATTCGTACGAAATGGCACTTCACACGAAATGGCATTTCATGCGAAATGGCAATCACCATTTTGTGCGAATTGGCTTCAACCTACATGTTTTACATTTTTCTCGTACAACGTGACTTGTTCTAAAATTCTATTACAAGACTCGATACAAGACGAAGTCAACAGACATATGCACCAACAAAGAGGATGAAAGAAGAGCTGATAACAGAAGATTTTGGGTCAAGGAACCACGTAACAAGGTGGTCAGAGGATAAAGTGATGGCCTCTTACAAAAAGCTGGAAGAATTGAGAAAGAAGAATCCTAATGTTCCACAAAAGCCTGTTTACCCTGAAGCAGTGGTTCCAGCTAAACCACAAAAACTGCAAGTCAGGAAATCCACTGCTCCACCTGGTGCCATCCTTTATCAAAGAAGGAAACAAAAACAGACGGATGCAGAAACAGCAGAGGATATAGCAGAAAGGGGATGATATTATAAAATCAGTCCTCAAGCAGATGATAGCTGAAAATCCTGAGCTTGCTAAAGCTCAAAGCACTGCTCAGCCAGTTATCACCAGGCCACCATCTCCAAACTCATCATCAATAAAATCTCTCCCAAGAAACCCACTGGACTCAAAAATACTAAAGTGGAAATCTGACAAACAGACCCACGTATTGACTCTGATCAAATCAAGTGGTGAAGTAAGGAAAATATCAAGGGAACTGTGACATCTGTGCCTCCACGGCCATCAAACAAATACCAAATCAATGAAATGTTGTGTTTCATACTTGGTATTTGTATAAATATGTCTATTGTTTGCACATATCAATTCTTGTTCGATTTCGAGCTCTAAATCGCTTTCTGGAAAGTTATACGCAAACTAATGCGTAAACGTAATCAGTTTAATGCGACTAACACTCCGGAATAGTGACATAGTCTTAACATACCTTAAATAACCTTTACCTAACTTAGAAATAAGTTTTGGATGGTTTGGTATGCCGAAATCAAGTTTATTCGCTTACAGGGACTAGTTTTGACAAACTGTGAAAGTATGCCGATTCGTACTGTAACAAACATTCTGGAACTTGATCATAAGTTAAACATACCCTAAATATCCTTTACATATATTTGAAATAGGCTTTGAGGGGTTCGGTATGCTAAAATAAACTTTATTGATCATTCAGGGACTAAAAGCGTCAAAAAGTGCACAAGTTTGCATTTTCGCGCATATCTTACGTTCTGAATATATCCGGACATCCAAAAATTTATGTAATCATTAAAATATTTTATTTTAGTGATTGGCTTGATAAAATTCCATTCGTCGCTTAATTTAGTTCGTTTTTGCGTTCGTTACGACTTCCGTCGTAATTAACCGAATAACGCAACCGTACGACCAAACGAACCGACATCCGAGATATTTTTGAGCATGTTTTGAGTTCTCTATACTTTAACTTCATTTTAGAGCCTTGAAATGAGGTTAACGGGGTTTAAACGCATCGAAAAAGGCCTAAAACACGTGCAGGGACCAAAACTATCATTTTTAAAACTTTACTGAATCTGGTAGTTGGTGGCGTCGCGCGAACAACTCCTGCCATGGCCGTGGCGTGACGCGAGTGACCTATCTGGGCAGAAAACTCCATTTTTGCAACAAAAGGTCCATTTTCAGCACTTCTCTTGAAGTTTAGGGGCTATTTTGTAACATTTTCAAAACCGTTTGCTGGTTTTGGGGCACCCCTATGTAACACCCTTGCTATTATTTTAAAGGTTCTCGTATAGATTACGAAAAACAAACTTGTAACAATGATTACATGTGCGTTTAAATTTTCTATTTAATTAAAACTTTTACAATTTAAAAATAATACAACATAATGTAGTTTAGTCGTCGTTTGAAAGTTACGACGACACACCGTGCGGAAGCTTCTTTTTAATGTGTTCGGTTCTTTCTCGCCGCTTGATCTTCATCCGGGTACTCTTGATATCCACCTATGATCAAAACCAACATAAAAGTTAGTTTTGATAACTTAAATAAAAGTCTAAACAAGTTCTAAGCAACGAATAATCAAACAAAATATTTATTTCCAACTTTGATGTCTTAAACAACCAAAATACATATGCTAGTGTATTTTAACCCAAAATCTTTAGCTCGGGTTCGTAATAATTTTTTTTTTATAAATTGCGCGACTAGTTCGTAGGCTATGTGCATAAACTGTTTTAGACCCGTTTAGTGAATTTAAGCGATTTAGTCTAAAACTTGCCCTTTTTTCGACACTACCAAATTCCATATCTAAATAACTACATATAATCCACCACAACTATTTTGTGGTGGATTTAACATAATGAACCCCTTCTTCCCAAATTTTACCCTTCAACTAGTCATTTCGTGCAAATGACAATTTTTAGGCATTTGAACTACGAAGTTTACGCCTACAACTCTTACATGCATCTAAGGGTTACATAATTACAACACAAGTCTCTAAACGGCCTCTAAGGGTCGTTTGCCCGATTTCACCAACAAGGGCGTTTTGGTCAATTTAGTCCCTCCTTTTACAACAAAGGCCCTTTGCTAATGTATTTGACCAACATTGTCCTTTTAACTATAAATCTATATATAAGCGTACCTGGCTCGAGTCAATATATAGACCCATTTTATACCTTTCTTTAACTAACTGATATTCTATGGCGTCGCAATCTACCAAATTGCTAACTGCTCCTGTTAACATATGACTTGACAACAATCATTAGCCGATATTGTCAAATGGTGTTTTCACCACCATTTGACCCGTTTGGACTGTTGACCAACATTTGCCTAGGTTATTAAAACATGGTTTTCAATTTCTCACTCTCACATCCGACCCATTTCGGATTTTAACTCAAGATCCTTTTTAAGTTAAATTTAATTAGTCGACGCTTGACTATATTTCCATTTTTTTACCCTCTTTCTCATAAACCATGGTTTCTATCATTTATATTTGTTCCGACCCGTATAATTACGTGTCGAAACCTGTATTTCGAATATTAATCTTCTCGTATTCATAATTTATAGAATTTTGACGTATTCTACCAAGAAGTGTAAGTTTCACTTACCTTGCATCCGGTTATGTCCTTTTTCCGCGTACTCGATCCGTTTGACCCGCTTCTTTTCCCAAGTCCTCATCTAGCTTGTCTAGAGTCAAACTATCATCATCACAATTCGTAAGACGGTTAGATTAGTCATAATCGTTTACGACTATTCCATCCTATGGGTTTTATGTCGAATTTATCATTCGACCATATCAAAATTATCATTCGATCTAATCATTGGTCAGTTTGACTTTTTAAAAGTCAATTGACTTATCAACATATTTAAATGCACATTTGGTTCATTGAACTCACTTAGGCATATTTCATCCGAACTCTTAATGAGATCAAATTTTACACACAACCAAGTAGACCGCGATTTCATTTATGCATTTCATATCACTGAAAATGGGTTGTTTTTTGTGACTTGTTTAACCTGTTTACAAGTTTTCAAAAAATTATGATTTGTTGTGTGGCGTACCTCTCGGAGGGTTAGGCCTTGTGTTAAAATTTCAAGATCTAACTCTTTACCAAAAATTCATAAAAATTTATTCACTAAGCTGCAATCAGATTCGTCGTCACTTCTAACTGCAGCTTATGGAAAAATTCATTTAAAATTCCTCGTTTATCCGATTGACGAAATTCCAATTGGTAATTCTTTTAATCACTTAACACTTTTTACAGTAAGAATTTGAGATCATAACTCAATTCCTAAATTGAGTTAGCAAATTCTGCCAGAAAACACAGCTTGAACCTTTGATACGGAAAAATTCATAAAACGCTCAATTTTCGTCGAAAAAATGCGATTCCAGTGGGGTTTTAAAGATACTTCCTGGAATTACATTTTAGACTCAAGAAACACATGTTTTTGTCAAGTTTTATTCAGGTTACAGCCAATACAAGTTGGTTGAAAATTCTGATCAGGAGTTGTTTGAATTCAGCTTTCAATTTAAGCATGTTCTTGAAATCATAACACTATTTTTAGCAATCAAAACCCTAAAAACATCTCATACATGAATTTAGCATCAACAAAAATCTGAATTTACTTGATCTAAGCATGATTTCAATATATACTTGTCTAGGGTTTACTCCTAGGCATTTAAATGTTCCGATTTCATCTACATATCATTCATGCATCCTCATATTTCGAATTCCCTAAATTCATGAGAATTTCAAGTAGAGAATTTTTATCAAATTTTACATACCTTATGATCTCCTTGCAATGGAGATCAATAGTCTATGCTCGGATTTCGTTTTGGACTTGATTTGGACATTCAATTTGGAGGATTTGTCAAGAACTAGGGTTATGGGGAAGCTTGGGTCGCCCCCCTGTGTTTGATCGATCTCCACTACACACAAATGTGTGTATTATGTTTAATAAATTGTTTTTATTATAGTTAGTTTCTAATTAAACACTTTTAGCCCCTCTAATTTCTTTTAGTTCATATTTAGGTGCTTTTAACTCACTTTTGAGTTAACACAAGTCTTATAACTAACTGGGTTGTTTTGTCCTAGTTAGTTTGTCCTTGTTTATTTAAAACTTTATAATTTTAATATAAAGTTTTATATTTTCCTAGTTATAAAGTTTTAACCCACTAGTATGTCACTACAAGACTTCTCTTCTAACTAGGTTATTATTATTCCTAGTTAACTTATTGGATTACGGGAGTTATAACCCGTCTTATTTAAGTTCTGTTAACTCGGGCCTTTTATCCCTTTTATTCCTTGAAAGTTCTTATTCGCCTTTTAATTAATATTTGGATTTTTTTATTTAAATTCTAATATTTATCGGGTTACTTTTGCCGCTAACGGTACTTTACCCGTCTTTTAGTATTAACGGGGTTTGATTATCAAACCTGTTTTCGGGGTGTTACAAGTCTACCCCCCTTAAAGAGGTTTCGTCCCCGAAACCTTATTTACGTATTTCTTTTAATTTAGATTAAACGAACTTAGTTTCGTTTTCAAGACATTCACTCATTCTTTTCAATCTAACGTTTTCATTTATATTGGAGCGTACGTCTTTCATGTGTAAGGCCTCGCGGGCCGTTATTTTTAGGTTATATGCATTATCCTTATTGACCGAGTTGTCACTTGACCACTTAGTGTCATCAATCTGTTAACAAGTTTATTCCGCGCTTGTCTTATATTAACAAGCTCTTTGTATTTGTCATAACATTTTCTTGACTTTGAAAAGTTTTACCGGCTAGACTAATTAGTCGCCATCACTTCATATCCCGTCACCCGGGTATATTATTTTGCCATCTCTGACCTTATGCGTGTTTAAGATTTTCTAAACCGCCTTATACTACTTATGTTTGTTAAAACATTGCTTTTGACTAAAAACTAAATATTTAGTTTACGTTTTCTCTGTCTTATGTCTTTTCCTCATGTCTAGGAATTTCTGTCTAAGTTTTATTCCTGACCGTTATTATTTTACATGGAGTATTGTAACCAGTTTTCCACGCTTTATCCAAGTAACCCGCAAGTTCTTTTACTTAGCCTCGTAAGCTTTTTCTTTAGATTTTCACCTTTTTAAGGTGAGAACCCCAACAATTCGTTTCTTTCTGTTTGTGACCCGAAGGTCTTTTTTGTCCCGTAGACTTTAACACTATTTATAATCCCGTAGGTTATGATGATCCCGTAGATCATCTTTTATCCATGTCTATATTCAAATGTTTATATACATATATAGCGCCAAAGCATCTTTTATTATGTTTGGAATCGTTTATTTTTCGCTTTTGAACTTTAGTTGGCCTTGACCGTAGTCTAAAGCTTCGTTCGTTTACTCTTGGACTAATCTTCCGACTTTATGACTCTTTATGTCATTTACACGTCGGTTTGTTCTACGCTCACCGTTTCCCCGGTTCATAATTATACTTCTTTACGACCCGTTACCCG
>JARYGA010004473.1:0-31375 GCA_030545235.1 Helianthus tuberosus | reverse complement strand
CGACCCATGCACACCCCTACTACAGCCCAATAAAAGTTATAAATGTATTATACATAAATAATAAATAAATGAGAAAAGTGAATATGAGGCTATTACGCATCTAAATTGTATGTGAAATCAATCAAAACTGTGTCGTTTTGATTAAGCATAATCTAATACTAATAAAGAAATACATCGAATGTCATATGGCATTCTCTTATTTCATTTATTTTCATCTAATGCCATGTGGCATTCTCTTATTTAATTCATTTATATATTAAATTAAAATACTAATGTATTAGATTAATCTCTAATATTATTAATATATAATATAATATATCTAATAATATATAAATATAAATGATTGTTATACATTATCCTAATTTATCTTTGCGTCAATTTCTTAAACTTTATTTTTTTAACGATTATATGGATTTTGTCTTTGTTTTCATTTTTATTAAAATATTTAAGTTATAAACATATATATAATCAAATGAGTATTTAAATTAAATTTAGTATTAAATTAATACTATACTAATATATTTGATTAATCTCTAATATTATTAATTATTGATATATCTAACATCCTATGCAGTTAATGCGGAAAAATATCGGATGTCGGTCAAGGACCGATATTTGAGATATCGGTTATCGCGGTGGGATATCGGTAATTTATAATATAATGTGTATATATATATATATATATAGAGAGAGATAACCTATATAATATATGTATATTAATATCTAGAACCTATACAATATATGTATACAACATCTTTATGCACTAACTTGTAAAAGTCTAGGGTTAATTTTGATAAATCTGTAACTAGAGGATGAAATTGTAATTCAGTTAAAAGAAAAGGTGTGTAAACTAGAAAAAGAATGAATTAATTTTTATAACCCTACTAAAATTGTAATCAGCCGTCACCTAAAAAAAACCCTAAACTAAAGCAGCCGTCCTCCTCATGTCTATCTCCCCTGTTCGCTCCTCCATCTTCTAAACCTAAAAAAAACAGCCGACACAGATCTTCTTTCATTCTACCGTCTATGATTCAGCAAGGAAGGTAAGGTTCGATCAACAGGTAAGCTTCAATTCAATAACTTCGATTAGTCACCATTTCTTCTCTATCACGATTGAATTCTCTATCACCAGCGATTTATGCGACTATAATTGGGCCTGTCGATATTATCGGTGAGATGACCGATATCAGAAATACAAAATATCGGCGATATATCGGTATATATCACCGATATTATCGCCACCGATATTATTACCGATTTTTTATACCGATATGCCAGCCAAGGTCCGATAACCGATATATCGGTGAGATATCACCGAGATTGACTGCATAGCTAACATCTAATAAAAGACTCTAGAAAATGGAAAATGCCATGTGTCAACACCATATCAAACTTCAAGATAATTTATATTAAGATTTTTAAATTAATGATATTATTATTTAAAACATAATTTATCTAATAATGTAAACTCATAAAAGATTAATATAATTAATTTTTTAAATAATTATATATAAATCAAAACATATCGGCCTGACATAGTCATTTAATATGAATGTATACGTATATTGCTAAGGGGCCGTTTGGCAACATCTGAATGGTTAAGTGCTGAACCAGTAAGAGGTCTGAACCATTAAGTGCTGAACCATTAAGTGCTGAACCAGTAAGACGTCTGAATCATTAAGAGCCTATATAATGCTAACCGTTCAGAGGCAAATGTCTGACCAATTCAGGTTAGAGGTCTTAACCATTGTATAAATCTTAACCATTCGGAGGCAAATGTCTAAACCATTCAGACATCTGCTCGTGAAACAAACAGTCTGAACCATTAAGTGTTGAACCAGTAAGAGATCTGAACCATTAAGAGTCTCATTAAGAGGTAAACAAACAACCCCTAAGATTAATGTAAACTCATAAAAGATTTAATATAAATAATGTTTTTTAAAATAATCTATACTATATAATAAAAGAAACCACTTTGGGGACACTTGTCATCATATTAGGCCATCTCTTATAGATAATTATTATTTTAGTTTAATTTTTTCTAATTAATTATAGATAACCCTCCTATTAAATATTATTTAGTTTAATAACTTATAGATAATTATTATTTAGTTTAATCTCCTTCTCATTTATAATATTATTTATCTGAATTAATTAGAGTTAATTACTGTTTTCGTCCCTATGGTTTGTCAAAAATCACTATTTCAGTCAATTAGTTTAAAAATTGAGATTTCAGTCCCTATGGTTTCACTTTCGTAATTATTTCAGTCCACCTCATTAACTATTTCAGTCCTATACTTAACAGAATAATGGATTGAAATTGTTACGAAAGTGAAACCACAGGGACATAAATGGTTACAAAAGTGAAATCACAAGGACTGAAATCGTAATTTTTAAACTAATGGACTGAAATAGTGATTTTTGACAAACTACAGGGACGAAAACAGTAATAACTCAATTTATTATTACTTTTATATTTATTTATTTACTTCAAACTCAAACTTAGTTATCTAATTTGGTCTTAACTATATATTTGAACGTTTTGTTTAGTTTGGTATCAAATAGATTTTACGAAACTTGAAATAAAATTAACTAATATTATTTATCATTTATATATTTACGGAGTTTTAAATAAAGGGATGTATTTATTGAGACTTCGTTAACAAATTTTGCAACAACAGAATAATCTATTTTTATCTCGAAAACCAAACTTTGTATTAATATATTAAATACTTTTATTTTCACTATACAAAATTACATTTACTCGACCCATGTAATACATGAGGTTTTTTAAGATATAACTTTTTATTATTTGATATATAAAAATAGATTTATTCAATTCGTATAATACCCGGAGTTTTTTGAGGATATATTTTTTTTATTATTTAGTACAGAAAATTACATTTATTCAAACCGTGTAATACACATATTTTTAAAGATGTATTTTTTTTATTTTTTGGTATATAAAATCACATTTGTTCAAACCGTGTAATAAATGGGGTTTTTTAAAGATGTATTATTTTATTATTTAGTAAAAGATATTACATTTATTCAACTCATGTAATACACGTGCTTTTAAAGATATTACTTTTTTCATTTGGTATATAAAATTTCATTTATTCAACCCGTACAATATGGTTTTGTAGATATAACTTTTTATTATTTAATATATAAAATTATATTTATTCAACCCGTGCAATAAATGAGGTTTTTAAAGATATATTGTTTTATTATTTAGTATATAAAATTTATTTATTCAACCCGTGTAATACACGGGGTTATAACCTAGTTATATATAAATCAAAACATATCGTTTAATATGAATGTATATTGCTAAGATTAGTATAAATAATTTTTTTAATAAGTTATATATTAATCAGCACATATCTTTAATTGTTCAGGATCAAGACCTGATATATTAGCTTGATATGAATGTATATTTATATTGCTAATCAAATATTACCTTTTATATTCAAAATATGTGTACATATTTAAATAATTGGTACTATTATTTAAACATAAATTTTATCATGTTACGGGCTCTCATAAATCAAAATTTGTTGTGATATATATAAATTGCAAGAATTTTATTGGTATAGAGAATTTATCAATTTTTAAACAAGTTAATATTATAGATTATAGAATGATAAAATTTCTTATTTTAATATCCGTCATTACTTCAAAGTTCAAAATTTCTTATTTTAATATCCATTTATATTTTTAATAAAACCTTGTCAAAATCAGACTTCTATGATTTTTTTATTTGAGATTTATAACAATAATAATATTAATAATAATAATATTATTATTTTTGAATTACGTTACAAAACATGGCCCGTACTTCAACTATAATTTAAATGTTAAGTACTTTAGAAGCGGATGGATATTAATTACTCTGAGGAAAATATTGCAAGTTTGTGAGATGATTACTAGATATATCTGCTTATCTTATTGTGCTCTACAAATAAACAATTTTTATTATTTAATCCGTGTAATACACGGGAGTATAGCCTAGTAAATATATATATAATATGTTTTGATTTATATATAATTATTTTAAAAAAATTATTTATATTAATCTTTTATGAGTTTACATTAATCTTAGCAATATACGTATACATTCATATTAAATGACTATGTCAGGCCGATATGTTTTGATTTATATATAATTATTTAAAAATTTATTTATATTAATCTTTTATGAGTTTACATTATTAGATAAACTAGGATTGCGACCCGCCGCAATGCGGCGGGGATTTTTTAGTTATAACTAAGTGGATCTAGGACCCGCACGTTATGTTAAACCTGTCAAACGGGGAAAAAGTAGACGATGTAAAAACGTTCACCCACACACGCACGTTGCGTCATGTTAACTCGCAAAATTTAGAACGAAACTTAAAAACGTTAAACCAAAGACGCACGCTGCGATGTGTTAAGTCACAAAATTTAGAACCAAACATAAAGCGAAAAATTTACGGAAAATGAAAACTATAAAGGACCAAAGTTGAAAGTAAAAAAAGTTATGAGGATAGATTGCAAAAGATAAAAAGTTTTGGGTTAAAAGTAAAAAAACAAATAGTTTTGGGTTAAAAGTAATTTATGAAATACTTTTGGGTGAAAAGTAAAAAAAAAAAAAAAAAAAAACATTTTTTTGGAAAATCCCCAAAGCCAACGTTACGACAATCATATACATAACCATTTTTTCTTTGAAAACCCCCAAAGCACACCCCGCGTTGCGTCGGGGCGTAAAACGATGTCAAATAGTACTAATGTCACACAATCGTCATCGACCACTAACACCGACTCGACCTAGGATATGCGTGTTGCGACGAACCTGTCAAACATGGAAAAATAGAGGTAAAAATGTTGAACCACACATGCACGTTGCGTCGTATTAACTCGAAAAAATTAGAACTATACGTAAAACGAAAATTTGCGAAAAATGAAAAGCATAAGTGACAAAAGTTGCGAAACTAAATTGCAAATAATGAAAAGTTTTGGGTTAAAGTTAAAAAAACAAATTATGTAGGGTTAAAATTGAAAAAGGTAAAAACCTTTGGGTTAAAAGTAAAAAATCAAGTTTTTTTTTTTTGAAAAACTCACAAAGCATAAGATACAACTAATGATGCACAAAAAAACTTGCAAAATTATATATGGAATAATTATGTTTTAAATAATAATATCAATAATTTAAAAATCTTAATATAAATTATCTTGAAGTTTGATATGGTGTTGACACATGGCATTTTCTGGAGTCTTTTATTAGATGTTAGATTTTTTAAAGATTACATGGATTTTGTCTTTGTTTTCGTTTTTTTCATTAAAATATTTAAATTATAAACAGATAAATTGTGACAACCCTCATAATTACAGGTATCCGTACAATTAATTAATTTTAATTACGTGCTTAATGACTGTGCTTGATTTCAACTGATGACGTAAACTGCTTTCTGATTTCTGTATCATACATACATATGCATCACATTTCATAATGTCACTCCATTCATTACATACAAACTTTAGTGACAAACTTGATGCACAAAGCACAGTTAGCACAGTTAGCGAATAACTCAGAAATATACTGACAGTGCCAGTACATAGACAGACGGTGTTTTGAGACCCAGTATGGGCCAGGGACAAGGTACTACACTAGTATGGTGTGTAGGGAAGTGAGGACCATAAGACTGTATCACTAGGTGATAGATAAAGTGCCGGGAAGTGCCTAAAACTCATTTTAAGTGCAGAATTCTGCATTTTCAGCAAAAATTCAGCTTTTAACACACTCGTATTATGCAGAAAATTGACTAAATGGTCCTGAATGCTTTCTTAAGTGTTGGGAATTAATAGTGTTACAAAAAGATACATAAAAGACACTATACGGAACAATTTAGCACTTTAACGGAACGGAATCTAACCGAACAACCAGACATTACCCGGAACACCAAAATTTTGTCAGAAATATTGTTTTATTATTTTTGGTCTAGTTATGGTCCACGAATACCCCAGCACATTATGTAATATACCATACACACCTTACACTAGATATTACAGTTAACCTCCAATTATTTACCCACTTATCACCAAATTTTACAATTTAGCCCCCCCCCCTTCCCTACTTACGGTCCAAAGAGGACCCACACCCACTCAAAATTGTTGATTATTTTATTTGATAGATTGCTTGTAATCTTGAACAAAATATAAGATGATCTCTATATGTATGGTGCCTTAGATTTCTAAATCATTACATATCTTCATCATATCATTCCTTCACAAGTTCACACTCTACATATCTATACATCCGCCACCACCACCACCACCTTATCACCACCATTACTCCATTATCAAGCTTGTTCCATGCACTAGAAGGTGAATTAAGGAGCTTGTAGCTTGGAGATCTTGAAGGAACTTCATACATTGCTTTTACACATCATCTTCATCATCTTTGTTCTTGAGTTCTTCCCTAGCTTTAAGCTAGTAGTAAGACTTCCTTAAACTCTTGTCTACCTTTATTTTCATGGTTAAAAGATTATGTTATGATGAAATCATATGAACACTACAAGAACACAAACATATGAACATTAAGCTTTACATAAAGATCATGAGATGAAATATGATGATACATGATAAATCTGAGTTAAATAAACAATAACCTGCTGTAAATGACTTAGGATCTGATATTAATCGTTATTAGAAAGTATGGTGATCGTATGTGTGCATTTTAGTGGCATTTAAGCTATAAACAGCATGCTGAATAACATTTACACCCAACTTCAGTTGGCTGTAAACGGACCGTTATAAATCGAAAAATTGATTTTCTGAAGTCTAAATTATGTATTTTCGAAAAACGGATCAAATGGCACTGGAATCATATTTTTTTGAGGTCGTTTGCTATTTTTAAAGGGGCGTTTTTCACAGCAGCAAAAGCTGCGTTTTTACTGCAGAAAATGTGTGTTGTGTTTTTCGTCATAACTTGAAATCTGTGTAGAATTAACTCATGAAATTTGTACTGTAGATGACCACTGATGTCGTTGTAGTTCTAATTCTCCCACTATAATTTCATCAATCGGACTTACGATGAATTTTAAATAAATTATTTCGTGGACTGCAGTCAGAAGGTGACGAATCTGATTTCAGTCCGGTAAATGATTTTTTATAAAATATTGGTAATGAATTGGATCCCGATATTTTTACACACTAATATTTGGATCGTCTAAACCATTCTGTAAAAATTTGGGAATTTCTGGAGTAAGTTAACTATTTTATTCAAATGCCCGAAAACAGCCCAGTTTTGAATGTTAAAGCTGAAACGACCTAAGTAGTATTTTGCATGTCTAAATGTCGGGTAGGTTATCTGAGAACGATCTAACGTGTTATATGTCAAAGAAAATGATATGCTATTTAGCATGGACACCTCCATTTACAAGTATGCTTTTAACCTTGTCTTCAAATATAAACCTCGCCATAATTTTTGTAACAAAAATACAAAGTATCGGGGGTTAGTTTTGTACATAACAATGGGTAAATATATATTTAGAATATGTACTTTATACTAAGACGCTTGTGTGAATATTTGCATGACTTGTGAACTAATTATATTATTTTAGGGTAAAATACTATATCAGACCATGAAATTACAACCCCAAAATAATACAAAAAATCACACAGAATAAATATTTAAGTTACACATTTGGTATTGTGAAACCAAACGATAAAACGTAACTCACAAAATATTCCGAAAATTATTTTTTCTTATATATTTTTGGTATATATTTTTTTTTGGACAAGAAGTGAAAATATATTATTTTTGGGAAAAATATGTATATTTTGGAATACATTAATTCGACAAATAAGTTATATATATTTTCTAAGTGGGACTTAAAAATATATTATTTCAAATACAAACGTACATGTATAAATACCCTCGTACATGGGAAAGAAATACGGAATTAAATACTTTAGAAGTATTAATACAAGAATATTGAATGAACAATTATTCTAACACAACATATAATTTAAGTTGAAATATTAAATATTTTGACAAATAATTATCACTCGGAATAATATAAGAAACGTAACTCAAAACGTTAAACTCTAAGCCAAGGCACGGCCCGTTCGTCTAATAGACATTAGTACGTTGTAGGTTGTCGTGTAGCTGACAGAGTTTGAGATATGGTACAAGACGCACTACTGTGAGTTCATGTCCCCCATTTCTCTTAACTGTTTTCAGTTTTATACTTCGGGGGTGAAATACATGTTACAACTATTACAGACATTTTATACATGGTATGGTTAGCTTAAGGAGGGTTTACTACTTAGATCATGTGAGTGGTGGGTACAACACTTAAGGCCATTAATCCTCGTCATAGGACCGAGGGACATGAGTGATAGATCTATTTGGGTTTAGCGAGCCCACACCCATGACGCCGGGGCGGCCCATAGAGGTGACTATGTCTTCCAGTCGGAGGCCCGGAACAAATTTGCTAGGTTTGAGTACTTCCTGCACCATTTCACACATACCATTGGTTTTGCAACCCATTGGTGATCTCTTTTTCCTTATTGCTACATACCAGGGACATTTATACATACAGACATACTTTAACGGTTTATACACACAGACATACACATGAACTCGCTCAACTTTTTGTTGATATTTTTAAACTACATGTATTTCAGGGAATTAATCGGATATGGCAAGTGATGCATGTTAGTTAAGCTGCGTACTAAATAAAGATGTCATCCAGGGTTGTAGGGTTGGGAAGTGTAACCTCTTCCTGGACGGGTTACATGTCTCTAAGCCTCGTTTTATTGAAAGTCTTTTGTTGGGTCTTATGAACTCGTTTTAAACAAGTCATGGTTGTAACTCATTTTGGGGTTGATGTTTCAAGACAAATATGTTATGGTATTTTCTAAATTATATTAATGGATGAACATCTCGTACTTCTATCATATAGAATTGTTATGATTGTTGCTATGGTATTAAGAAGTCACACCAAATAACCACGCTTCCACAAAAGTCAGGGTGTGACAACTTGGTATCAAAGCCTCGATCATAGCGAACTAGGATTCTTTCTCGAGTCTAGACTATGATCACTAGGGCTCTCACGAAAACGTTTTCAAACATTCTTACATTGCATACACAAAACGTCCAGATCCAGGAGCAAACATTTTTACAAACAAAAGGCACAAATACACATTTCAAAAAGGCTATGTATATAATTCAGTCTTAGAGACTGAGGGAGTTCAGCCTTAGAGGCTGGGGAAAATTTGAGTCTTAGAGACTGGGAAAGTTTGGTCTTAGAGGCCAAGGAGTGAGTCTTAGAGACTGGGAAGCTTGGTCTTAGAGGCCAGGGAGTTAGTCTGAGAAACTAAGGAGTTCAGTCTAAGAGACTGGGTGGGATAGTCTGGGAAGACTAGGATGCATACATGATTACATTTTGCTTACATACTTATCTGATATATGTGCATATGTTGTGGTTGTGTTACAGACACCATGGCATCTTCTTCTGATAGCGGAGTGTCCGACACGATAGACCTTATGGCTATTACCTCGGATGACGAGATAGCCACGGACCCGGAGGTTTATACATCAGACACCACGAGTACCGACGAGGATGATTTTCAGCCTTTCGCTTTACCAGACTTAGGAGACGACATTCCTATAGCTGATGGTCTACCGGGCGAGGATCTACCTCTGGTCCCGATCCCTGCCCCTCTTCCACTTGCTGTAGTTCCTTTGGAGGAGCAGCCTCTTGACGCGTTATCTGATGACGACATCGATCTATTCATCGAGGGTCCCCCGTAGGGTGACCAGGATGGTGGGGTCCCGATGGATGATGATATTCCACCTGCTGACATTCCTGTTGATGCCCCTGGTGTTCCTATGGTTGAGGTTCCTGCTGTTGATGCTTTTGTTGTGCCACCCGTCGAGGCTCCTGTTGTGGAGGCCTTACCCGATCCGTCTGGTTCCTACTCACTTGAGTCTGTATCATCCGCCACTCTTCACGCCCAGGACGTGCAGCACTACTCCACCGACACTAATTCAGACATGGCAATGTCTGCTGCACCCGTTGTTCCCCATGATGTTGACCCGGATCCTGAGGTGGAGTTTGTACCTGCTGAGCCACCCGTTGATGCACCAGTTGTTGCACCACCCGTTGATGCACCAGTTGTTGCACCACCACTTGATGATGTTCCGGTCATTGCACCACCAGTTGTTGATATCCTAGTTTCTGCACCTATACCCGACCCTATGCCGATGTTTGATGACCTTGCACCTTTTGCTACACACATAGATCCCAGGTATGCCGACACCCGTAATGGGTGGATTGAGGATGATGATGACTATCCTCCGTTTGTTCTACCAGTCACTCCCCCTAGTGCACCTGTTTTTGCAGCCTCTGATGTCCCACAGTTTCGCCCTCCTGAGTGAGACGTCCACCGCGTGGATTTACCCGTCACTTTTCTCCAGGACATACCCCCTCCCTGTCCAGGGGAAGGACCTTCTACTCAGCAGCACGATCACGTACCACCTATGATAGCAGCCTTTCCGTTTATACCCCCTTTTGCACCTGCTGTACGCACTGCTTTTTCCTCTGCACCTTCGGGCGAGCCATTTATGTGGTCTTCGCCTAACGTCATGCCTTTGTCAGATCCATATCATCCTTTTCATATTGGGTATACGACGGATGATATACTTATATCCCTGCAGTTACAGCAGGATGCGTTGAGCCGACGAGTCCAGGAGCTGGAGAGGACCCCGCGTCCTCCCCCTTGTCATTGCCATGAAATTACAACCCCAAAATAATACCAAAAATCACACGGAATAAATATTTAAGTTACACATTTGGTATTGTGAAACCAAACGATAAAACGTAACTCACAAAATATTCCGGAAATTATTTTTACTTATATATTTTTGGTATATATTATTTTTGGACAAAAAGTGAAAATATATTATTTTTGGGAAAAATATGTATATTTTGGAATACATTAATTCGACAAATAAGTTATATATATTTTCTAAGTGGGACTTAAAAATATATTATTTCAAATACAAACGTACATGTATAAATACTCTCGTACATGGGAAAGAAATACGGAGTTAAATACTTTAGAAGTATTAATACAAGAATATTGAATGAACAATTATTCCAACACAACATATAATTTAAGTTGAAATATTAAATATTTTGACAAATAATTATCACTCGGAATAATATAAGAAACGTAACTCAAAACGTTAAACTCTAAGACAAGGCACGGCCCGTTCGTCTAATAGACATTAGTACGTTGTAGGTTGTCGTGTAGCTGACAGAGTTTGAGATACGGTACAAGACGCACTACTGTTAGTTCATGTCCCCCCTTTCTCTTAACTGTTTTCAGTTTTATACTTCGGGGGTGAAATATATGTTACAACTATTACAGACATTTTATACATGGTATGGTTAGCTTAAGGAGGGTTTACTACTTAGATCATGTGAGTGGTGGGTACAACACTTAAGGCCATTAATCCTCGTCATAGGACCGAGGGACATGAGTGATAGATCTATTTGGGTTTAGCGAGCCTACACCCATGAGGCCGGGGCGGCCCATAGAGGTGACTATGTCTTCCAGTCGGAGGCCCGGTACAAATTTGCTAGGTTTGAGTACTTCCTGCACCATTTCACACATACCATTGGCTTTGCAACCCATTGGTGATCTCTTTTTCCTTATTGCTACATACCAGGGACATTTATACATACAGACATACTTTAACGGTTTATACACACAGACATACAGATGAACCCGTTCAACTTTTTGTTGATATTTTTAAACTACA
The DNA here is from genome assembly GCA_030545235.1 of Helianthus tuberosus. Classification (NCBI taxonomy): domain Eukaryota; kingdom Viridiplantae; phylum Streptophyta; class Magnoliopsida; order Asterales; family Asteraceae; genus Helianthus; species Helianthus tuberosus. The sequence goes on along the minus strand of JARYGA010004473.1, from coordinate 19,557 downwards.
TGTATTTCAGGGAATTAATCGGATCTGGCAAGTGATGCATGTTAGTCAAGCTGCGTACTAAATAAAGATGTCATCCAGGGTTGTAGGGTTGGGAAGTGTAACCTCTTCCTGGACGGGTTACATGTCTCTAAGCCTCGTTTTATTGAAAGTCTTTTGTTGGGTCTTATGAACTCGTTTTAAACAAGTCATGGTTGTAACTCATTTTGGGGTTGATGTTTCAAGACAAATATGTTATGTATTTTCTAAATTATATTAATGGATGAACATCTCGTACTTCTATCATATAGCATTGTTATGATTGTTGCTATTGTATTAAGAAGTCACACCAAATAACCACGCTTTCGCAAAAGTCTGGGTGTGACATAAATAATTATATGAATATTTAAATTAAATTGATAAATAATCATATGAATATTTAAATTAAATTTTATATAATCCTTAACTTAGTATTTAATAATAATTAGTAATAATTATCCGGTATATATTGGCCTCTTAATATATATAATTTTTTTCAAAATTATTATATTTTTCTACAAATTTCAAAGAAAAAACTTTGACATTTTCTTGATTATGAGTGGTTTAAAGCCTCTTTAACTTACATAAGATATTTTATTTATTCAACTCATGTAATACATGGGTGTGTAAACTAGTTAATAATTAAAATGAATCTTTTTTTTATTTGAAAACCAACTCCATCATCATATTTCATACTCATTTAATTTCCCATCCTTCCCGACTCAATCTTAACTGTTGCTTCAAATCAACTCCTTTCGATGGTTTACATTGCAACATACATTCTTGAACTTTCAGTAATCTACACCCCAAGAAAAGAAAGCACATAACTTTAATTCTCATTGAGAACAACAGGGGAAACGTAAAATTAATTATTTCCAAGGGATAACAAATTAATTGGCGTGATTATTAGAAAATAGAGATAATAGATAGATTAAATGAATGATTGATGACTGAATTCATAGTAGCCTTACTACCTCAGTATTGATTTATTGGATTCCATTGAATCCTAGTGCTGTTTAGCTTAGGTTTGAGACATAGGTGTATTGTCCATGATATTTGATTCACAAAACCTCATTAACAGGATGTATTTCGATTCAATCACATTTAGGATTTTAATAAAAAAATTGCAAATACGATTGAGTTGGGAGTAGGGATGAGCATTTGGTACTGGGTACGGTACCGGTACCACGCTCATCCCTAGTTGGGAGGAATGCGAAATTCAAATGGGTATATGCAAATAACACGAAGAAAGATGATGTGATGATGGAGTTGGTTTTGAATAAAACGATTCAGTTTAATTTTTTAATTAGGTTAATTTAATCAAAAGGACATAGTTTTGATTCGTTTCGCATACACTTAGATGCATAAGAGCCCCAGAACTTGATTTGTTAACTTATGCATGACTGGGATTGTTCCTCCTTTACTCTCATGGTTTCTTTGGGTATAGGTGTGTGTAACGCCCGAACACGTTTTAACCAAATATCACGCAGCGGAAAATGCATATTTAAAATTTCTTTCATTATATTCATTCTTTCACTTAAATACATTAATCCCTTTTTATAAATTAATCAAAAACTAACATACTTATATAAAATTAAGTGACCACATTCACACCCACGTACAATCCATGCGTTGACTCGATCTACAACCGCGTACACTTCTTGATGAAACATCTATAAACCTGTACAACCTGCAGTCACCACATTCAATCACATCATTAGCAACCGGTGACATAATACAAAATCTTAACACATGTATAATAAGGCGTCAACATATCATGCTTTCTCTTATACTAGCCCTTTCATCCATCCATTCGATCACTCGCATTAGATAGCGGAGTCAACCTTCACTTCCATTGTTAAGATGCCTATACTTCACATTAGTTCTCAATAGAAACACGGTTAGTATCATTAGCTTCCCTTTCTTACCCAAAATTAATCAAATCTCTCTCTTAACCACTTCAGACTCATTTCCACTAAAACATACCTTAGTAACAACATCGATTCATATCTTCTTACATTATATTAAATAAATTACCGTATATCATAAATACATTACCAAACAAAAGGGTAAGTTCGGAGTTCACTTACATTACGCGACCGTATTTGCATTCGCTTACTTGAGTCTTCTTGTCCCGTTAGCCTTCCACGCTCCCATCCATCTTGACATGATTCCTATACTTTCATGTCATTACATTTACATCCTTATTAGCATACATGATTATTCATATGAATGATCATATCAAGTTCATATCTCACATATGTATTTCATTAGTCGATTCAAACAAGCACATAGCATACTCAACATCATCATAACATAACCTTCACATATTATTGTCATTTGGACATTTTATCAAACACGTGGTGTGCGTACTACTTCCTAGGCACCATGTACAACTAGTTTATGCATAATCTTCCAAGTTCATTCATATTTCATCAAATCTTCTTACTAATCAACAAGTATCATTAACATATAAACATCAAACATATCAACACCATATTTCTTTCAATTCATCTAACAATAGTTCATCATAACACAACATAATTCATGAATATTTAACAAGAATTGGACATGATGAACACCCATGTCATCTTAATCACCCAACTAGTGGGTTTACATCCTTAAACATCAAATTAGTCAAAATTATGCATAACACATGTTCCCTATGATGATGTTAACACATAATCATGCTTAATTTCATACAATTTCGTGGATTGATCATAACCCACTTCTTACAATATCATCAAATCTTAAATTACAACTTACCACATGTTTGCTAGGGCTAGATTATCAAGAAAACAAGTTCATGCATCGGATTTGAGACTAATCTCCGTGTCAATTTGAAGCTTTCTTGTGAACTAGGGTTTACACCCATTCTTTCTTCCTCCTGCTCGATCTCACGCACACACACCCAGTGTGTTTGAGATTCTTGTTTTAATTAAACTCATATTCAATTTTGGCAATCTTAGTCCCTCATGTTCTCTCTCTTATTTATAATTGGCACAACTCTCGTTCTCTAATTGTTTCTACCATACTTTTAACTAGAATAAATAACCTAGTTATTTATTTCTTGATGTGCCATATCATAACATTTAACGAATATAAACATTCGGGTTTTGGGGTGTTACAGTATGACATGTGGTTGGGCGATGATGATGAATCAGAAGAAGCCACATGCACCGTAAACACTGTGCCGACTGCCACCACCGTGAAATATGTGAATGCCGACTACCTCTCTGCCGTGAAAACCACCGTGAACGCCTCTACTCCGCCGTGAAACCACTGTGAATGCGTCTTTGCCACTTGTGAAAACTGTGAACTGATGAAACCCTAATATGGAGAACAGTAACAAAAAAAGGAATGCGCGTGTTTTATCCTAAACATATTATAATTACAAAATTGTCATGTGTTCACACTGGTTCTCGCGATCCTCGCAATAAAGGGTGGTTCCTAACGGATCCTTCTCCTATATATATATATATATATATCTTACTACTATAATAAAAGAAACCTTGGTGGGACAGGTGTCAAATCCTCACGCCTTCTTTTTGTGATTTTCCCACTCAATGCCCGTATTGTAATATGGGTCATTTATAATAGTAAGATATGTGGTGCTTCGTTTTATGTTATAACCCGAACCTATTTTTAATACCCGGACCACACTTGATGTTCCCTCACAAACCCTAACAAAATATCGACCCTCTCTCTCAATCTGCCAAAGAATCAAGATCTTCCAACGTCGAACTTCATCTACCTATCACAACTCAATCTTCTACTCACTGAATCTACGATCATGGTAATTTTATGTGTTGCGATTCTTAATTTTTTCTTATTTTGGTCTATGTAATCCTACTCATTCATGTCTTTAACGATTAGGGTTATGCTTCCCCTCTTCTCAGTGGCGCCGCAACAATCACGATAACTTAATCATTCCCATTCTTTGCTTATTTTGTTTTATCTTGCCATCTATGGAACGATTAGTATTGCCCTTTGGAAATTGGTGGATCCATACATTGTAGGGTATTTAAAAGATTATCTAAAACCATAATAACCAAAATAATTTCCTTTGATTTAAAGGAAGAATCCCAAACTATTGACTTTGATAGAAGTTATTTTGATTACAGTGAAGATGATGCATCCTATGACTTCACTTTAAATAATTTATGATAGATGAGTAAACTCTGACAAAAATATGTTGGGGGTGTTTGACTTATCTTTTTGAAACAACTTATTGACTTATCCAATAAGTCAAAATATGTTTGGATAAGTGAAAAAGACTTTTTGAAACAACTTTTTGTATAAGGTGGAAAAACCATTTTGAAAAGCTAGGAAACATTGGCTTTTTGAAACTTCTTTTAACTTTTCAGGAAATATTACCTTTTCCCACCTTGTAAGCTCATCTAAACAGTTTTTTTTTTAAACTCATTTTGGATAAGTCAATAAGTCCTTTTGCCAAAAAATCTTTTTTGAGTTAAATAAGCAATCCCAAACAGCCCCATTGACGATTTCTATTTCTTTAAACGGTTTCTCTTTCCATAACTATATATTTTTGTAGATGTGTATATCTCAGGTAGTATGGATCCTAACTTCGTATTTGTTTCTCACTTGATGTTGATTATTCAATTGGGTTATATGCAGCATAGTTAAGAACATTGTGAAAATTTTGATCCCGAATACAGTCGCTAAATCGGTAATATTTTTTGGAGATATGTCAAACAGAACAACTCTGAAGGTAAAGTTTATAGTTTAATTGTTACGATGAACTGAAATTGTAGGATTAGATAACGCCTTTACAAGTTGGAATACCGATGCCCGTGATCCGTGTTAATGGTCTCATGTTTAGTGTGTTTTTGGTCATGTTTATGCTTTTTAATTCCATTGTATATCATATTTCATTATACACAACATTCTTTTATTAAATTATATTTTTATGTGGATTAAATATGTTTTGTTGTACTTATATCATTTTATTTATTGAAGTGATCTTAACGGACTATCTTTTGAAGGAGCATATGCGCTTGAGTTAGGCAATCTCGCTCACTTGAGACTTTTGTAAGTGTCGATGGATCAAACAATTACATTAGTATGGATTTTGTAATTTTGAAATTTAAAAAGAGTAAATTTGAGGAACTAATCAAATTTTCTATGTTTGTATTTTAGCAATTATCATTATACTCTCACAACCATTTTTTGGAGTTATTTCGAAAGATGTTGGAGATGTAAATAAATTGATTGGAAATATTTCACCAGGGATAGAAAAGATGTAGTCACTAAAACTTTTGTAAGTTGTTCAATTTTAGTTAATGGTAATCTATTGTTTTTTTTAAAACACGCCTTATGCACGAGGCAAAGGGGGTGGTGGGTAAAACGCATTCGGTAGGCAGAGTGATGAGCAGCGTTTACACAAGGCGATGGGTAAAATGTGATGGTCGATCACTCAAAAGTTTGAATTCACTAGCCGTTATCCCAGTAGTTTAAGGTTTCGGGCTGAATGAGATGGATTAGCTTGGGGTTAATTTAACCAATCTGGAGGAGCGAAGACTTGAACATGGACAAAAGGCCTGAACTTGCATACTATGCATGTTTACTCCATGTAGCTGTTGCTATTATTTTCAAACTAATATTATTTTAATTTTGTTTATTTCAATGTTTTAGCCAATTTTAATTCAATTAGCTACATCCTAGAATTAAAATACCTGGTTTTTGTTTTACTCCATAAATCACAAAACTAAAACTGAATTAATCAAACGCAAAGTGAATTTACATCATATAACTATGATTTATTCATTATTTAATATGTAAAATATGTAATTTCATTTATATTATATTTATAGATTTATGACTTATAAAATTTAAATTGTTTAACCCGTGTAACACACGGGCCTTAACCTAGTATATATATATATATAAACAAACATTATTTCATTTAAAATTATATATTCTAGATTTATTTTTATAAAAATCTGATTATAAAATTTTTATACAATAAAGACACAATAACCTTATTTAGTTATATAAAATTTAATAAACGTACAAACTCATACCCAATGAACCTAGACATCATTCTGAGTCAATCTCTCCATCAGCGCACTCATAATCACCATCTTAATTTATGGTGTTATTCAAAACCCATTAAACTCACATAAATCTCCTAATCAAATCTAAGTTTTTCTAGAAATTGAATACCCAAATATTCAAAACCCATTAAACTCACCATCTTATATAGGACAAAGATCCGTTAGGAACCACCTCTTATTGCGAGAACCAATGTGAACACAACAAAAAATGCCTAAAAATAGCTAAAAATCACACAATTTTTTTTAATATTTTTTTATAAAAAAATCGCTACTTTTCGAAGCAAAAAAAAATAAAAATAAAAAGTAGCGATTTTAACATAAAAAATATTAAAAAAAAATTAGATTTTTTTAGGTTTTTTGGAGGTTTAGTTTTTAGCATTTTAGCTTGAGGGGGGGGGGGGGGTAGGTTTTTTGGGGGGTTTTAGTTTTTAGCATTTAGCTTTGGGGGGGGGGGGGGGTGGGGGTTAGATTTTTTTAGCTATTTTAGGTTGTGTTCACATTGGTTCTCGCGGTTCTCGCAATAAGGGTGGTTCTCGCATGAACCTTACCCTATATATATATACACATATATAATGCTAGAATCTATATTTTTGTTAAACTAAAATTTGTGCTTTAAATTGTAAATAATTTAGACATGATATTTGAACCATAAGTTTAATCAATTTACTGCTGGACTATAAACTAATTGATTAAAATAAGTTTTTAGACATAAGTAAACATTTGGAAATTTGAACAATATATAAACACACACCTTTTATGCCTTTATAGACAAAGTTATAGACTTACAAACACTATTATATAATTTGTGTCACCATTTAGTCTGATATATTAACTAGAAATATGTATTTATTAAATAAATATTTTTTCATCACATTATATTTTCTATAAATTTTTATCTTTAATCGTTTTAGACTAATATTCATGTTCGATATTATTAGACATACATTTAGTTTAAATCAGGAGTAAACTGCCATTTTGGTCCTTGTGGTTTGCATTTTGTTGCCATTTTGGTCCAAATTTCAAATTTGACCAGATTTCCCATTAATGACCTGCTATTTTGTCTTTTAGTTCAGGGGCATTTTAGTCATTTTGCTTTTCATTTATCATTTTCTTAATTCAAAAATTAATATATATATATATATATATATATATATATATATTAATATACACACATACATATACAATCTAATCTGCAGTTCATCTTCATTTTGCTCTCTCTCTCTTCTCTCTCTATAGCACCACCACCACCGCCACCTCCTCCCTCTCTCTCTCTTCTCTCTCTCTCTATAGCACCAATTTACGATGACGGCCGACACTCCGATTTCAGGCCTACACACATGTCTGTTCAGGAGATCAGAGAGAGAGAGAGATAGGAGAGAGAAAGGAACTCCGATGACAGATCTGAGATTTGGGGAAGAAAGATGTGTGGATCTGAGATTGTTCTTAGAGAGTGTGAGATAGTTTAGAGAGCGGCGGCACTAAATCATCAATCATCATCGTCCAAAATCACCTTCACCGTCAAACCCACCGTCGCTGTTGCTGTTCGGACCTCCACCAGAACTATCTTGCACTAAATCAGAGGTGAAAACCACAAAATTCCATCACTAACGCCGCCGTGAGCGGCGGCGCCGTCTCCTGCCGTCACTGTGCACCACCGGCTTCTCCCCGCTTCGAATTCTTTCTCTCTTTGGTCGATCTAAGACACGGGTGGGGGTGTGGGAGGAGTGTTATGGGTTTTATTTGTGTGTATGAAGATGATCTTGTGCTGCAGGTAGAAATCGAGAGAGTGGAGGGTGGATTATGGGGTTAATGTACAGTTGAGTGTGAGATTGGAGTGGGAGATTTTGTATTTTTGTTAGATGATTTGTGTTGCAGACAATTGGGGGTGTTGCAGACAATTGGTGGTGGTGCTATAGAGAGAGAGAAGAGAGAGAGAGGGGGAGGAGGTGGCGGTGGTGGTGCTATAGAGAGAGAGAGAAACAGGAGATCTGGGATTAATTTCTCCGTCCAAGATGATTTTTGATCTGGGTTTTATTGCAAAAAATGATGTTTGTTCTGGGTTTTGATGATGATGTTTGATCTGGGTTTTATTACAAAAAAAAATGAAATTTAAAAAATGACCAAAATGCCCCTGCACTAAAGGACAAAATAATCAGTTTTCAACAGTCAAAATAGAGGGTTTTTGGATTTTGGACTAAAATGGCAACAAAATGCAAACCACAGGGACCCAGATGTAAAAAGTTTGAGATTTAGACTAAAATGGCAAAAGTGCCCAAACCACAGGGACCAAAATGGCAGTTTACTCTTAAATCATTAGTTGCATGTATTCGTAGTCAACCTTTATATATATATGCTTATTTTTAATAAATGTAATATATTATATTAAATCAAACTTGTAGATGTTATCTAACTATTTTTAGGATAAAATATATATAATATCTTTTTAGTCGAAATCATACAAATATATTCATTTTCTATTATATTTAAATACGAATTGTCGTCGATTATATATATAGGTAAAGAGTACTGTACAAATCTCCTTATCGTACATTACGTACGCTACAATCTCAGCCGCCCGATCATCTTCCCGCATTGAATTCGCATGTTGTTTTTTGTACCACATGCGAAATTGTTACAAAAAAACAACATGCTATTTCATCAAAATTAACACATGCGAAATTGGTACAAAAAACATGCGAATTCATAAAAATTATCACATGCGAAATTGTTATAAAAAAAACAACATGCTATTTCATCAAAATTATCACATGCGAAATTGGTAAAAAAAAACAACATGCGAATTCATAAAAAAATATCACATGCGAAATTGTTATAAAAAAAACAACATGCGATTTTAAAATGCGGAAGATGATCTGACGGCTGAGATTGTAGCGTACGTAATGTACGATAAGGGCATTTGTATGATAACCGGCCCCTCTCTCTCTCTCTATATATATATATATGACACCTAAAATCATTTTTATCACTTAAACTAAAAACACTCTAAACTGTGTGAACCTAGAAATCGTCATTCTATCATATTCATTTGTCTATTCATACTTGTATATATTATATGTTGTTAGGGTAATTTTTGGAATTTATTCAAAACGCTGCAACTTATCTTAAGTAGTATTTTGGCTATCTTCGTAACATGTGAGTATTCATAGTCCCTTTTCATCTTATTTATTTTCGGGCGTATCAAGTATAAGTATTCAATCATTGTTTTACATTTGGGCCTATCTTCGTAACATGTGAGTATTCATAGTCCCTTTTCATGTCACTCATATCGTTTTTATCCCAATTAGATAACTTAATATTCAAATCGAGCCATGTCTTTTTTTCCATGTGTCAAGAAAAAATAAGATGCTCGGGTCGGATTATTTTAATATATGAAATTATATATATTAAAAAATAAAAACACTTTAATTACATTAAAAATTAAAAACAAGTTACAATCCACGTCATCACTCGACGTTAGCATCAAATAAAAGGGCAAAAAGAAACAAAAAGCCATATTACCACGTTTACCTATGAAATGGATGAAAAAACCCTTAATTTTAATGAAAAATGAATGTTGACTGACCTGATTTGAATACTTTTGTAATTTGAGTGACCTAATTTGAACACTTTTAAAACTTGGTTACTATTCTACAATTTAATAAATTTTTATATATAATGCATGAGAGAGTGGAATTTTAAGATAGCTAAAAAATAAGAACCTTTTTCACTTTTAATTTATAAATACACCCCTAAAATGAGGGTAAAATAGTATTTTAAACAATAATTATATTTTAGCCCCCGTCTTATTACACTTAAAACCCTGAAGTTTTACATAATTATGGGTAATTAGTTACACTTCCCCCCACTTCACAACAAACTTATAATTCTTTTACGTATTCTTGTCATATCTTATAACTGTTTGGTTTTAAAAAAATCCAAAAGTATTGTGACGACCTACTTGTCACACCCCAACCGATGGCGGAATCATCGGGGCGTGGCACTGAGCGAAACAAATTTTCCAAGAGAATCCAGAACAACTATTAGTGACAATATATTTAACGTTAAAGTCCCATACCAATAACATATAAAGCAAAATAGTTATTACAGATAATAGTCTCAAAAACAAGTAAACTGTTTCGACATAATTGCGAGTTGTAGAATGCGCAACACATTATCACCACTGTGACCATGTGAAGTAAGGCCCTTAACAACCCCTGTCCACGACAGGTGCTGAGTCCAAACTATAGTACTATCGTTGCTAAGGTGTCAGGCAAAACAGTCACTGTGTAAACATAACATACAAACATTCTTCGAAACACGTATAACATGCGAGAGCGGTTAGCGTTTATAAAAGAGTTGAGTATTGTGTGCGTTGTGAGTTGATATAGAACGTATGTAACACCCAAAAATGCGTTAAGCGAAAAAGGGTTCGAGTATACTCACAGTATGTGTTTAATAAATAAATACAGCCTTGAATTGGATTGAAGGGGGCGCGTTAGAGATTAGCCAGAGTATAGAACAGTAGCGTAAGCGTTCAACAACGCGTAAACAGATTGAGTGTCGAATGGTGAATCGAACGAGTGAATATCCATTCGATCGGATGGTCATCCGGACGGATGACGATTCAAACGGATAGGCATTCGAATGAGTGTGGGTGTTTGTAAAGTGTTTGGAAACTTTTGAAGTTTTCGTTGTAGTATTCAATCAAGTCATCCGGTCGGATGGTCATCCGGGCGGATGGCTATTCGATCGGATGGCTATTCGACTGAATATGTGTGTCTTGGAACATGGTTAAGTGTTTGAAAATAACTAGAGACATGTCACCTGGTCGAATGGTCATTCGATCGGATGGTGATCCGGTCGGATGGCCACTCGAGTGGCGAGCTGTTGTTTTGAAAGTTTCAAGTTTTCAAAGTTAAAAAGTTTGTGATTTTAACGGAGACGTCGTGACAACGTGTCGAACAACGGAAACACATCAAGGACCAGCTCATTCGATCGGATGGGAACCACCCCATTCAATCATACTCACTGTTCTTTTGATGAAGTTTCATGTTCAACCCGTTACTCGGTCATCTCTCGGTGGAAATCCGTTTTCAAGCCGGCTCTCAACTAGAGAACGAGTGGAGAGTCTGAATGTGCATGGATTCCATCGGTTTTGCGTGAAATGTTGAAGAAAAGTTTGAAAAGAGATGAAAAGTGTTGAAAACAGTTGAGATTTGTGTTAAATAGTGTAGGAATCCTTTAGATCTGAACCATTCTTGATGAGATGACGTCACACCATTGATTTCATAAGAAGCCGAGGTGATGTCACCTTCAAGGGTCCAAATCAGGTGATTTCATGGTGAAAATCAGTGATTCCAGTGGAGAAGATGATGGAGAAGTGTGTAGTGATGATGGAAGTACAAGATATTGTCACACCCTGGCTTTACGGAAGCGTGGTAATTTTGGTGTGACTTCTTAATACCATAGCTTAACCATAACAAAGCTATATGAAATAAAACCATGCAAGATCATCCATTTAATTAAGTTTTAAAAACCAAATACAACAACATTGTTTCAACGGAAACACATCCTAACGACATTGTTCAACAAACACAAACATCAACATGACATAAACACAGTTTAAGGACTGTGACTTGTCCAGGAAAGAGTCACATTCCCCAAACCCGGATGACCTCGTAACTAGTGCAGCGGGAAAACGTGTCACACCGCGCCAGATCCTTTAATTCCCTGAAATACATGTAAGTTGAAAAATCAACAATAATGTTGAGCGAGTTCATGTGTAAGTGAGTAAATAAACCTTTGTAAGTATAAAAATCCTGGTATGTAGCAAATAAGGAAAAAGAGATCACCAATGGTTTGCAAGGCCATTGATATGTGTGAAGTGTAAGTAGGAAGACTCAAACCTAGCAGATTTTGCGATGGGTACAAAGTCACCCCGAGGTCCGTACTGTTGGACCTGGAGTTGGGCTCGCTACACCCAGATAGATCTACCGCTTACGTCCCTCGGTCCTACAATGAGGATTAATGGCCTCCAGTTCCCGCCTACCCACTCACATGATCTAAGTAGTAACCCTCCTTACGCTAACCATACCATGTATAAAGTACTCGTAATCATAGTAACATGTATTTCACCCCCGCAGTTTAGAAAACTGAAAACAGTTAAGAGAAAATGGGGACATGAACTCACAGTGGTGCGTCTCTACCAAGTATACCTCCAAATCAAGCAGCTGTGTGACGACCTACACGTACTAACTCTATTAGACGGATGGCCGTGCCTTAGCTTTAAGGTTTAAGTTTTTGGGAAATAGTTAGACAACTATTTCGTGTTTACATTCTGTATACTTGGTAATCATTTTCCTTCCCAAGGATGGGGGATTTAATACATGTGTGTTCGTAAATATTTGAAATATATTATTAAGTCTCACTTAAAATATATTTTATTTCTAACCCCAAAATATAAATATTCTTCTCAAAAATATTATATTTTCTATTACATAAATTTTCCCAAAATAATACCTTGCCAAAAATACGCGTTAAGTCATATTTTCTTAAAATGCGTAAGTTACGTTTTAATGATCGAGTGGTAATAACAATTACCGGTGTAACTTATATATTTATCGTAGAGACGTTCGTATTATTTTGGATCCATTAACATTCGATAGTATTATTTTTACCCTAAAAATAATACTAGTATTTTCACAAAATAATCATAAACACATATCAAGTGACATTATGAAAAATATATACTAAATATATATTTACCAAGTTTTATTTTGTGAAATCCCACCTCCGATGTTTTGTAAATGAAGTCGTGGCGAAATCTATAATTGAAAACAAGTCGAAAAGTATTTCTAACACTTATAGTGAAAATATTTCTAAGTGTTTGGTTTTTGGAAAAATTTCGCCAGAGTTTCCCTTGTAACTGGAGGTGGCCACGCCTTTAAGCGTATCATTTTCTTTCATAAATCAAACCAACATTCTTTTCATTCAATCAAAACAATGTCCAAAACAACAAACTAGTAAATAAGTATGTATATCGCATAAATTACATGAACTTGCGTTTTATCCAAGAATATAAAGTAAATTCCATTACTTTTAGTGGATCTTTATATAAAACAATCCGATTTCGTAAAAACCTCGTTTTTAGGGAAGTTCCGTCTTTACAACTTCTCGTCATCTTTTTCAAAAATAGTTATTTTGTCGAAAGGGTGTGCTACACAAGTGTTTACACACTTGTGTGTTCAAAAAAATCATTCGTGTTAGTGTAAGATCTGTCTTTAGAAAACATGATTTCTTTGATACTTGGTTCTTTGAAAATACCGCTTGTAGATACGTAGATCTACTAGTTTTAAACACTATTTCACAAGCAAAATCGCTTTTACACAAGTTCATGATTCGTGTGTGGTAGAGTTTCATCCTTTAACCCTTGTTGCTTCCAAAACAACCTTATGTCATGATCCATGAGCATGACCAACCCGGGTTAAATGATGATCCGAGCTACCACAACATAGATCGGGTCCAAATAATCACACAAATCAATTACTACAAGATTTGCACAACATATGAGCTTTTAACCATCATTACAAGCATTTTTAGTAAACTTTTGTGTGTCATTTTGTAAGATTACGAGTTTTAACCGTTACAAATCTTATTAACCACTTCAAAATAGTTCGAGAGGGTGATTATAGCAACTTACTACTAGCTCGAGGCTAGGGAAGAATCTAAGCGCAAAATGAGAGGATAAAAGCAATAGAGTGAGGTCCTTCGCCTTCCGATTGCACCAAGCTTCCTTGTAGGTGATCCTTAACACTTGTATGATCTTGGAATAAGAAGATCAAAATCGTAAATGATGGATGGGTGGTATAGGGGGTTCGGCCGAGAGCTCTTTGAGAGAGGGAGAGAGTGTTTTCTTGTTATGTGGTTATGTGAAGGTTATGGTGGGTTAAGGATGTTACTTATAGACAATTCTTGCATCATTGTACAATGGATTTAGTGTTGTCAAGATATTAGGCAAAGTAGGATTAAAATAATCATCAAGGTACAAGGGGTGTCCCCTTGGGGACCGAATTCGTAAAGGGGGGGGGGGGTCTTGGTTCAAATCCAACTAAATAGTTAGACATTAGTTAGGTTAATCTAGGTTAGTTAAGTGATTAACCCGGTTAGTAGTGTGTTGTGCTTTATTGCGGGTGTTAGGGTATTCAGGGACCCTAACTGGCTCAGAAAAAGATAAGTCGTGTTATTAACAATATTTTCATGTTCCGGGTATAGTCCGGTTGTTCGGTTGGATAGTAATCCGTTAAAGCGTTAAACAAGCTTTAAAGTGTCGTTAATACCCTTTTTAGTGACACAACTTATTTCCTCCAAAGTGTCGGGAATATTTTCCTCATGTTTTGGCACTTTATTAGTTAGCTAAAAGCTGGATTGTTTATTAAAGTGCTGAGTTTTTGTGCTTAGAGCACGTTTTAGGCACATCCAGTCATTGTAACTTATTCCTAGAGACGCAGTTCTACAACCCTTGTATCCCTACACTCACCACTAGTGTAGTAAAATATTTCTGGCTCATACAGGCCTTAGAGGCAGTGTCTGCCTAATGCTGGCTTTATCAGCATGTTCAATAGGTTATCCGTTCATTGTGCTACTGTGCTTTTGGTGCATCATGTTTGTCACTAAGGTTTAGCATGTAAATAATGTAGTGACGGTAAGTAAAGTATGATGCAGGTATATGCATGTATCAGAAATCAAATAGCAGTTCATCAGTAATTTCAAACAAGCACAGTAATTAAGCAGTAATTAATTATTAATTAAGTCGTACGGATACCTGGTTTAGTGAGGGTTGTCACATTCTCCCCCCGTTAGAAAAATTTCGTCCCGAAATTTTAAGTTCTGCTTGTAGATGCAGGGTTCTTTGGAAATAGGTGGGGGTATTTCTCTTTCATCCGGTCCTCACGCTCCCAGGTGTATTCAGGACCATGTCTGGCATTCCAACGAACCTTGACGAGCGTGACACTGCTCCGGCGGGTCTTGTTTACTTTCCAATCCGTAACCTCAACCGGTTCTTCAACGAAATGGAGCGTGTCGTCAACATGAATCTCGTCGATGGGAATGGCAATGGTATCTTGAGTTGGACTTTTCTTCAGGTTGGATACATGAAATGTATCGTGAACTGAATGGAGTTCGGCAGGCAAGTCCAGTTTGTATGCTACTAGTCCTATCCTTTCCAAAACTCTGAAAGGACAAATGTAGCGCGGATTTAACTTTCCACGCTTTCCGAAGCGTGCCACACCCTTCCAGGGTGAAACTTTCAATAAAACCATTTCTCCAACTTGGAATTCCAAGTGTTTCCGGTTTGGATCTGCATAGGCTTTCTGTCTGTGGCGAGCTGCTTCGATGCGTTTTCGAATCTGCGCAATCTTGTCTGTCGTCTCTTGGACAATTTCGGGACCAACAAGCTGTCTATCACCTGCGTCAGCCCAACATAGGGGTGATCGGCACTTGCGTCCGTAAAGGGCTTCAAATGGCGCGGCACCAATACTGGTGTGGTAGCTGTTGTTGTATGAAAATTCGACCAAAGGCAAATGCTTATCCCAGCTACCGCCCAAATCCATAACACACGCTCTCAGCATGTCCTCCAAAGTCTGTATCGTCCGCTCGCTTTGCCCGTCGGTCTGTGGGTGAAATGCGGTGCTCATATTCAATTGCGAGCCAAAAGCTTCTTGGAAGGATTGCCAAATCCTTGATATGAACCTTCCGTCTCTATCGGAAATGATTGAGAGAGGCACTCCATGACGTGCGACGATCTCCCTCATGTAAATTTCAGCCAATTTGCTAGTGTTATCCTTCTCTTTGATTGGCAGAAAGTGTGCGGACTTTGTTAGGCGGTCAACTATCACCCAGATAGTGTCATGACCTCTTGGCGTTCTTGGCAACTTTGTAATAAAATCCATTGAGATTTGTTCCCATTTCCACTTGGGAATCTCAGGTTGTTGCAGAAGTCCTGAAGGCTTCTGGTATTCCGCTTTCACCTTAGCACACGTTAGACACTTGCTCACATAAACAGCAACATCGCCTTTCATCCTAGGCCACCAATAGTAACCCTTGAGATCTTGGTACATCTTATCCGCTCCTGGATGGATAGAGTACCACGATTTGTGAGCTTCATAAAAAATAACCTTCCTTAAACCACTAAACAGAGGAACCCAAATCCTTTTCTCAAAACATAACGTTCCTTCCTCGTTTGGTACCAAAAACTTCTCCATCCCACGGAGGTATTCTTCTTCAAGATTTCTTTCCTTGAGAGCTTCTTTCTGCGCGGCACGAATGCGCAAGGAAAGATCGGTTCGGATAATCATTTCTAAAGCCCTAACCCTTATGGGCTTGATCCTCTCCTTTCGACTTAGGGCATCGGCGACCATATTCGCCTTCCCTGGATGATACTTTATCTCGCAGTCGTAATCGTTCAGCAACTCAACCCAACGTCTTTGCCTCATATTCAGCTCCTTCTGGTTGAATATGTGTTGTAGGCTCTTGTGATCTGTAAAAATTGTACACTTTGTACCATAAAGGTAGTGTCTCCAGATCTTTAATGCAAATACCACTGCGCCAAGTTCCAAATCATGTGTGGTATAGTTCTTTTCATGTACTTTCAATTGACGTGATGCATATGCGATAACCTTTTGGCGTTGCATCAACACGCAACCCAATCCTTGACGCGAAGTGTCGCAGTATACCACAAAATCATCTGTACCTTCCGGTAGTGCTAAGATTGGCGCATTGTAGAGCTTATCCTTCAATATCTGGAACGCTTCTTCCTGTTTGATTCCCCAATCAAACTTCTTATCTTTCTGCGTGAGGAGCGTCAATGGTTGAGCGATCTTCGAAAAATCCTCAATGAACCTTCGATAGTAGCCAGCCAAACCCAAGAAATATCGAATCTCGGTTGGCGTCTTTGGCGTTTCCCAATTCTTGATCGCTTCGATCTTGGTTGGATCCACATGGATTCCATCTCCGTTTACCACGTGCCCAAGGAATTGTACTTCCCGTAGCCAAAACTCGCACTTAGAGAACTTGGCATACAACTGTTCCTTCTTCAGCAACTCCAAAATAGCTCTTAGGTGCTGTTCGTGCTCAGCCTTTGTCCTTGAATAAATCAAAATGTCGTCAATACACACAATCACGAACTTGTCCAAGTACGGCTTGCAAACTCTATTCATCAAGTCCATAAAGACTGCAGGTGCGTTTTTCAAACCAAACGGCATAACAAGGAACTCGTAGTGTCCATAACGAGTTCTGAAGGCTGTCTTTGGGATACTTTCCTCTTGTATCCTTAACTGATGGTATCCAGATCGCAAGTCGATCTTTGAGTAAAAGCTTGAACCTTGCAGTTGATCAAACAGATCATCAATTCTTGGCAGAGGATATCTATTCTTGATCGTCAGCTTGTTCAGCTCCCGGTAGTCGATGCACATACGAAAACTACCTTCCTTCTTCTTGACAAACAAAACTGGAGCTTCCCAAGGCGAGAAGCTTGGTCGGATAAATCCCTTGTCTAACAACTCTTGAAGTTGTGTCGACAGTTCCTGCATCTCAGACGGAGCAAGTCTATAAGGTGCCTTAGCCACAGGGGCGGCGCCTGGAACTAAGTCAATGCGGAACTCTACTTGTCTCTGAGGTGGCAGTCCAGGTAAGTCCTCTGGGAAGACTTCTGGATATTCCCTCATGACAGGGATGTGTTCTATTCTTGGCTCAGCAGCCTTCTTATCCACAATGTGTGCCAGGAAGGCAACACATCCCTTCTGCAAACACTTTCGCGCTTTCAGGTAGCTGATAATTCTTAACGGCGTATCACGCTTCTCACCATGAACCACAATTGTTTCACCCTCTTCGGTTGGGATACGAACAACCTTTTTGTGACAAACTATCTTAGCCTTGTTGCCTGATAACCAATCCATTCCTACCACCACGTCGAAGCTTCCCGACTGGACTGGTAGTAGATCCAGAGCAAACTCACGCTCTCCCAATTCGATTACACAGCCTCTGACAACTTCATTGGCTTCTACTAACTTCCCATTAGCCAATTCGATTGAGTAGGGAATATCTAACTTACTAGCGGTTAAACCAAGCATATTCTTAAATTCTAACGATACGAAGCTATAGTCGGCACCAGTATCAAATAAAACGGATGCATAGCGTTGGTTTACAGGGAACGTACCAGTAACGACATTGGGATCCTGGCGCGCTTCCTTCGCTTCGATATGGAATACTCTTCCACGGGATTGGTTCATCTCTGGGCAGTTCCTTTTAAAATGCCCAATATTACCACAGTTAAAGCATCCAAGTCTTTGCCCGTTTCCACCTCCATTTCCAGCTTGGTTGTTGTTTTGGTTCGCATTACCAGCTTGATTCGCATTGTTGCCTCGATTCCCGTTTCCTCCATTGTTCCCCTGTGGGCGATTCCCAATACCGCCACGATTATTATTTCTATTCCCAAATCCTCCTTGGCCTCCCCGGCCAACACTAGCCCAACAAGAATCCTTCAAGTGACCAGTCTTTCCACAAGCTTCACATACTTTTGGCCCGCATCGGCCAGAATGGTGACGTTGGCAGGTGTTGCACTTGGGCTGGGTGCCCATATATCCCTTTCCTTTCTTCCCACTACCAGCTGTAACCTGAGCTGGCGCGTTTGGCTCTCCTTTCTTAACAACCACACTGGCGCCCTGCTTGAAGTTCGAGAACTTCCGTTTGTTACCTCCTGATGACTCGACGTGAGTCTCTTTCTTCTTAGGCTCAGCATCATCGAACTTGTTTAGGCGAATAGCCTCCTCTGTGAGAGCCACGATCAGATCAATTGCCTCAGTAATTGTCGCAGGCTTGGATGAGGTCCCCATGCTTATGATTTGAGGAGCTAATCCCCAAATGAAACGTTCAATCCGCTTGAACTCCGGAGTGACCATGTAGGGTACCACATGTGATAAGTCATGGAACCTCTGAACGTATTCTGCAATCTTTGGACCTTCCATTTTCAAATGCCAGAACTCAGTTTCCAATCTTTGGATTTCCGCGCGAGAGCAGTACTTTTTGCGCATAAGTTCCTTCAGTTCGGTCCAGGTTAGCACGTAGGCAGCAGCTTCACCAAGTGTCTGCACTTGCAAATTCCACCAAGATAGGGCTCCATCCAATAATAGCCCCGAGATATAGGTGACTTGCTGATCTAGTGCGCATTTGCTCATGCGAAGAACAGATTCAGTTTTCTCAGCCCAACGAACAAGGGAGACAGCACCTCCTGTGCCATCAAAGTTGACCGGTTTGCAGTCTAGAAACTGCTTGTAGGTGCACCCTACACACACATTGTAACATGTGAACGGCATTAGCATCTTTGCTAAAGATATCCAATTAGGTCAGGGTATGTCTAAATGACTTAGTATTACCATGAGGTGGATTGTTGTTGCCATTGTTGTTTGAGCTG
>JARYGA010004472.1:0-15971 GCA_030545235.1 Helianthus tuberosus | reverse complement strand
TCCAAGTCCCTGCCATCAATCAACATATGCATTTTTCTTTTGCTCATCTTCGAATCTTTTACCGGGACCACACATCAGACATTCCACTTCGTCTCTAAACCCGTTAACTTTCTCAACTTAAACAATTAACCTGCAAAACCACAATTTCTCGTAGTTATCTTATTCACGATACATAACCGTGTAAAAGATGGGATATGCACGTATTTAGCTCAATTAAGGGTTGTCCTACGGACCACCCGTCACATCCCCACACTTAACCGTTGCTTGTCCCAAGCAACTCATCAAATCAATTTCTCAACAAGTGATCAATGTAAACCAAGCAAAAACAAGCAATCCATTTACTAACCCTTTTTTAACACCCAACTAATGCACCCCTCACTATGTCTCTCCTCTCGGCAACAAGCAAGCACTAGCAATATGAGCTAGACACACAAAGGCTAACGGGCGGTTGCACAACTATAAGCTTGTACCTAAATCAATCCTTCTCCTAAAATGTGTCAAACATGAATGCAAATCAAAGGGACTTTCAAGGTTGTAACGTGGCTAGGTGTATAGGTAGGAAATGGAATATATATAAAGTAGCGAAAACTTAACCCGGTCTTTTTATTACACAATAAAACAAACTAACAACTACCAAAGTAAACTACTATATACAAGATAACTAAACATCATTTCTTTTCTTTTCTTTTTTTTCTTTCCATTGCTTTTTCTTTTTCTTTTTTTTTTCTTTCCTGAATTAAATTTTTTTTTTTTCAAACAACAAATATGCAATGAAGCATCAACATATCTACATCATACTACTCAAACTATTACTACTACACTATAAAACCGGGTTAAGTTGGGTAAATTTTTAGGTAAGTTGCTAGGGGTAACAAATGATAGGCTTTTAGGCACAAAATTGGGCAACTAAATGTCCAAACCCCCACCCCTCTCGCAACCATGCTCATATATATAACTTATGAGGTCCAACCCCCCAAATCCCACACTCACACACACTAAAGACGAGGCTACCTAGATGCCCTTATCCTTTTCACCTTCATGTCTAACTAAGGACTCAAATCGCATTCAAGCACAAGTTCTAATGCACCCCCGCCCGAAGCCACTCTCATCAAAGATAAGCATTATTTATATACAAATGTGGCTTCAACTCTCACCAAGAATGAAAAGGTATCAAGGGTTGCCGGTGCACCATTTGGGGTTAATCTAGGGTGTTCAAATTTTCACATCGTTTCGCTTGATTTAAATTTTTTTTTCAAAATCTCCAAAAAATTTCCCCCCATCCCCACACTTGGGATACATTGACCCCAATGTATGGTTTTGGGAAGAGTTGATCGCTAAAACCCTTCAACATCAACAAAAGCTTTAAATCTCAAACCCCAAATTTCTTTTTGGATTTTTTTTTTCATAAAGCAAACGAACTAACTACCAATATTTCAAAGCTAAAGAACATAACAAGACTAAGGAAAGAGTACATTGACCTGGTGAAGTTTGCCACAACAGATGTTGTAGATAATCCGACTTCCTATCACCACCTTCACTCAAATATCCGCACATCTTCCCCACACTTGAATGTCGCCATGGCCCTGAAACATAAAAAGATAAAAACAACAAGATCAATATAAAACCCCGGGTTGCCTCCCGAGCAGCGCTAAGTTTCGAGTCTTCAGCCAGACTGTGCCACCACCATTTATGGTGGCTCAAAGAATCGGTTCCTATCACCTCCCCCACTGTAGCTTGTCATTGGGCAAAATGCATCCGTCTCATTTTGACTCGGTGGGTAATCAAATATACTCCTGCTTGAACCCATATGTGTTTCTTCACGGTCCGGTGGGTGCTTTTTTCTCATTATTTGAAACACATTTTTCATACAATCACTAGACTCACCACCCTTCCTCTCAATGGGCTCATAACTAATCACTCTAGTTTGAACATCAAAGTACAACTTACGGTTCTTTTCGGTCATGGTAATAATCTCGTCTCTACAATTAATTTGAGCATTTGCTGTGTATAGAAACGGTCGACCTAAGATTACCCTTTGTTGTGCTGCCATGTTGGTAGAAGCATAGTCCAAAACTAGAAAATCCACCGGGTATTCAAACTCTCCCAACTGAATCTTAACATTCCTTACCATTCCCCGTGGACGCCTCCAACTTCCATCCGTCAAGCTCACCATGGTGTCTATACCTTCAAGTGGACCAAAATCGTACATATCGTATAGATCGCTTGGTAACACACTCATGCTTGCCCCGTAGTCCAACAATGCGTGAGGGATTTTTAATTTTCCCACACGAATATGCACGATTGGCGCTTCATACTCTTTATCATTCTCGACTTCGTCATCTTTTTCCAAACCTGCATTCACTTGATACGAAGAAGTTAGCAATGTTTCATTAAATTTAGTATTTGGAACGGTGCTTACCACATTGATGTTAATGCTTTTTGTGTTCTTGGAATTTGTCACCGTGTCACTTGGTAATTGACCTTTTGCTTTCTTCAATATCGTCACATCACTCGCAAGTTGACCCATTTGAGTGGTCAACGATTGGATGCTTTTGTCACGAACCTCGTCCTTTTGCATCCGAACCTCATCACGTTGATTCATTCGTTGCATTTCACTTTGCATCACCTTCAACATCTCCATTACTTCGTTTCCACCCGAATAGCTTTGACCCGTTTGATATTGCCTTTGAAATCCTTGGTTTCCTTGGAAATTCGGGTTAGCTTGATTTGAGGGGTTCCCATACCGAAAATTTGGGTGGTTCCTCAACCCGGGGTGGTAGGTATTAGAATTCATGTTATAGTTTCTACCACCCCCTCCTTGACCTTGACCTTGAACCGCATAAACCTCTTCATATTGCCCTTCCACCATTCCTTGGCAATTTTCAGCCGCATGACCTATTTCATTACACAAAGCACACACATCATAAATTTGGTTAGTAGTTTGAACATTACCATCATCTATTGCGTGCACTTGAGGTCGGGCAATGGCCGGTCGCGCTCTCCTCGATGCTTGAGCCTTTCTCTTTGATGTAGTTGCCATATTCTCCAAGAACTCCCAATCATCATTTTCATAATTTGTGCCAAAAGTCCCACCGGTAATGGACATTAAATCACGAGCATCTTCAGCACTCAACCCCTCGTGGAAGGCATTCATCAACTCCCAAAGTTCAATCCCATGGTGAGGGCAATTTTTGATCATCATATTAAAACGTTCAAATGCCTCATGGAACATCTCACCATGTTGTTGTTGGAAGCTCCTCAACCCCTTTCTAGCATCGTTGGTCTTTTGGGCGGTGTAAAATTCGTCTAAGAAAATTTGTTGCATCTCCGCCCAAGTATATATAGATGCTGAAGGCAAAGTGTAGAACCACTTCTTTGCCTTGTCCTCCAAAGAGAACTGAAATAGGACCAACTTGATATCATCAGCCGAAAAACCTTGACTCCCAAGAGTATTGCAAATGGAGTCATAAGCCTCTAAGTGGAAATACGGTTCCTCCGTTGCTAGCCCTTTGTATTTCGGCAAACTTTGCAAAGAATTTGTTCTTACTTCAAAGGTTCTCCCTTGGTTGTTGTGAGGGATAACCACCGGTGAAGGGTTTTGAGTAATTATCAGCCTGAAATGTGCTTCTATTCCCCTTGCTTGTTCCCTAAGATGCCTTCTTGGAACACCCAATCGACCCCTTGGACGAATAGGACCCATTGGTCTTGGTATATGCCCTTGTGGTACGAATGGTTGTTGAACTTGTTGTTGTGGCACCGGTGGGTATTGAATCGGCCTTTGAAATTGTGGTTGTACATTTTGCGGCCGAACTTGTTGCAATGGAATGGGGCGTTGCACTTGTAGCCCTTGTGGTCTTGGCCGAATATGTTGTGGTAGGAGTTGTTATTGTTGTGGCACTCCACCTACACTTGCCATCCCTTGAGATTGGCTTTGCACATAACCGAAATCTCCTTGATCACCATAACCCCCATAAGCATACCCGTCTTCATCATAGCCCTCAAAATCTTTGTATCCTTCTTCATATCCATCTCCCCCTATACCCGAAGTTTGCCCAAAGGGAAGAGTCGAGTATTGAAAGCCCGATTGGTTCGATGGTCTAAATGTTGAAGTTGCATGAACGACCGTTGAACCTTGGGGTATTGAATAATGTGACGATGACTGACCCGAAACTGGGAAGAAATTGGTGAGTGGTGGAATTGTAGTGGAAGGGTTAAAGGAAAGATTGGGTTCACTTTGAGTAGTAATCGGTTGTGTGGTGTTAGATGGTGTAGTGTCATGAGGTGGAGTAGGAATTGTAGTGGAATTTGGTATGGTTGTGTGGAAGTAGGTATAAATGATGAGGTCGTTTGACCCGTTGTGGGTGGTACTTGTGTTTCGTCCATGATATTTCTTGGTGTAATGGGTGAAGTGGGTGAACCGATGATTCTGTTTTCTCGTAATAAAACTCGGTTTTGCCTTAGCGTTCTTTCGATTTCCGGATCAAATGACAATGGTGAAGCTTTGTGAGAGCCTCTAGTATGCATGCACCTGTAGAACCTGCACACTAAACACACCAGTGTAAACCCGAAAATAACAAAGCAAAACTAACAAATTGACACACGTTGCGCACTACTCCCCGGCAACGGCGCCAAAATTTGACGTGCTTGTCGTGGGTCACGCAAATTTAATCCCAATAACAACTATAGATAGCGGTAATAGGGTATCGGACTCAGGGAATATGTGGAAAGTGTGTTGATTTTATAGCTTTGCAATTAACTACAATTAACCTAATTTGCAGAAAAATAAAGATCAATGATTTGGATTGTTGTTTTAGAAAACTAAATTAATAACTAATTGTGAATCAAAATTGGTTGTTAAGCAGATTAAGAGGAAGCGATCATCCTAAACTTCCGGTTTGCTTTTGACAATTGTGTTAAATTCACTAGAAAGAATCACATAGACATGATTCATGTATGATTGTTTGTTGTGATAAAAGGGAACTAAGTACTCGGATTATGAAAATGCGAGGTTGTTACCCGATAACCAATTGATTAATATCCAACCCTAATCCCTCCCGTGATATCTCGATTGTTAACAACACCAAGAACGTATGATTTAGGATATGATTATAACATCAATCAACAATTTACAAACAAACATTCACACACCATAATAAACAAATGCATTGCAAGTCTATTATTCTAGAAATATGAATCCAAACACAAAAGTCATAGACAAACCTTCAATTCAGGATGATCACCATAAGTTTAGCCGGACATAGCTTGGTGAATCATCTTCATAACAAGTTTAGTGTTCATATGAATCGAAAACATAAACCAAATGTTTGAAATTGTTTGCAACCAAGTACCCACCAGCCCCCCCCCCCCCCCCCCCCCCCCCCCCCCCCAAATCGCCTCTAGGATCTCCCAAAACCGACCAATGATGAGAATACGTGAAAAGACACTATAAAACCGACTTAATGATGGCAGTTACAAAGTTTCCGCAGACTCCACCGTAACTTACGGCTCCACCGTAAGTTACGGTGGAAATAATATTGTTACGGCAGAATGTGTCTGAGTTACGGTGGTGTAATGTTGACTTTTGTTTTTGCCTGCCAAGTCCACGTGTTGATGATAGTGTCAGCCCACATGTGCCGTGAGTTGTTGGCCCAATAAAACTCCTTCAAAAGTCTTCACGTGATGGCCCAAGACTGAAATTGATGATTCGATATTTTATAAGATCCTCTTTCACGTGTGATGGGCCCCCTTCAACCGTCCAACATGATGAAATATGTCGGCCCAACTTCCAAGTCTGCGCATGTGTGAGATGATGTTATGTTGACAAAAGAACCTCAAGTGGCTGCTACCCCTCACGTGCACCTATGCCAAAATCAATGATGATGTTGTTGAGTGTGTTCTTTTCCTTGGCTCATATGTGCGGCCCAATCAAAGTGACTTTTATGTTTTGTAAACAAAACAAAGCCCAATGTTGTCTACTATTGTCTGCCATCAAAGTCCACGTGATGATTGAGATGTATGCGGCTGCCACTAGTCTCCTGAATGATCGATGATAATGTTTAGGCTATATGAGCCAAAAAGTAATTAATGTTTGCTGCCCCCCTTTCGTGTGAATGAATGACTGAATTCCTTTAATTAAAATAATGGTGCCCTTCTATTACTCTATGTTGCCACCCATTTGAGTTATGATGTTCTGATAATGATGTCTCCTATGTCACATGATATTTAGGATGAGTATTTGATGTTGATTATTTAAAATCAACAAAAATCATCCACCAATGTTCCACATGTACGTCCAAGTCCCTGCCATCAATCAACATATGCATTTTTCTTTTGCTCATCTTCGAATCTTTTACCGTGACCACACATCAGACATTCCACTTCGTCTCTAAACCCGTTAACTTTCTCAACTTAAACAATTAACCTGCAAAACCACAATTTCTCGTAGTTATCTTATTCACGATACATAACCGTGTAAAAGATGGGATATGCACATATTTAGCTCAATTAAGGGTTGTCCTACGGACCACCCGTCAATTGTCTTAAACAGGAAACAAAGAGTTCATAACATAATTAAACTAGTCTATCTTCATTTTTTTAGTCTCTAAGGCACAGGTCCGCCCTAGTGTCACGATCATCATCCTACGCAATAGCTCCTGAAAACACATGTGAAAATAGGTACGTCAGCATAAAAATGCCTGTGAGATACATAGGATTTGTGAAAAGAGGATTCATGACTTATAAGTTTAGAAAAAAGTTGTTTAACAAAAGTCAGTCTTGAACCTTGTAAATTGTTTTGTTTTGTAAATCATCCAAAAAGCGATGATATGTATAAATAAGAGAATAATGTAAGGTTAAATGAATAACCAAGTAAAATGAGTTTGTATAAGATAAGTTGTTTTGTAAATCAATGTCTTGTGAAAATAAGTTGTTTATGTAAAACGTAATATGTCAAATATTGAAATGATTTAAGTAACGCTACGATATGTAATATTATACAAACACTTATATATAGGAAGTACCAGCGGCGTATCCACCATGTTTGTATCATATTACACACGCCTCGTTACTCAAACCATTTACCCCAAATCAACCACCAATGTAAATTGTTATGTATAAATGAATTGTCATGTGTTAATGTGTAAACCATGTCGAAATGTCTATGTCCAATGTAAACCACTAAACGTGTATATAAATGTAAAAATGTTTATGTTTAATGTAGATCATGTAATGTGTACCCAAAATATCATGTATGGTATGTGAAATATATCAACTAAACCATATGTAAAATGCACAAAAACAAGGTATTGAAGTAAAACATGGTTTAAATCAAAGTTATGTTTTGTGGAACAAATGCATGCTTTACTGATACAAACATTTATACGGTATTGTGAAAATGCATACATCCAAGCCTTGAGACTGTGGCGATAAACCCTTAAACAAATTAAAGGTTTATCTAAGTTATGTGTATCGAATTCGGTCATTCCTTCCAATCCAAACAAACCCAGGATTTCAGGAACGGGAGTTGTCAATTCCTATGGTACCACTACCTACTAACGAATGGCGTAGCTAATGTTAATGAATGTATTGTTCCATTTTAAACAACCCAAATGTCATACCAAAATGTAAAACATGTGATGAAAACAACTGTACTAAGTATGCACACAATGGGCATACATAGCATGAAATATAATGTAGAACAATGTACTAAATATGCACACAATGGGCATACATAGCATGAAATGTAATGTAGAACAATGTACTAAATATGAACAATGTACTAAATATGCACACAATGGGCATACATAGCATGAAATGTAATGTAAAACAATGTACTAAATATGCACA
Source organism: Helianthus tuberosus (assembly GCA_030545235.1). Classification (NCBI taxonomy): domain Eukaryota; kingdom Viridiplantae; phylum Streptophyta; class Magnoliopsida; order Asterales; family Asteraceae; genus Helianthus; species Helianthus tuberosus. Next base: position 8,126 of record JARYGA010004472.1, on the reverse strand, counting down.
CAATGGGCATACATAGCATGAACACAATGAAATCATGTACTATAAGTGTACTACTGAACATAACAAGCATATGATATGAAAACAGGAAAGCACGAAAGTAACAAGTAGGCACATGTGTTTCACCCCAAAATGTTTGGAAAACAGTAAAAGAGGGGTCTATGTACTCACTTGAGATTGCTCAGAAGTCCTAAGATAACCACCAAGCAATGCTAGAGATCTCGGAATCAAACGACACCTAATATAGGTAACTATGTTAATAAACCGGACCTAAATCGGAGGATCGGATAGAATGAGGGTTCGTAAACCAAACGAGTATGGGAACTCATGTAGTATGGTTTAACAAAGCCTACATACTAAATGAAACCTAGCCTAAGTGTTTACGACCCATTACGACCCGTTTAGGTAGCTTATGCTACTTTAACGCGTCGTTCGCGTGAAACGCGTTCGGACCGCCTAACTAGTCCTATGACAAGTAGAATATGCCTTAACATGCCTAATATTGTCGCCAAATCAGTTTAAATGTCAAAAGTTATGTCACATATGTTTATAATGAATTTTGGCATCAAAGGGGTATTTTGGTAATTTACCTAAGGCATATAAACTACCTATCATACAACTACTTAAACGAAGCGACCATAAGGTATAACCTCGGAAGGTTATTCCCTATATACTATGGTCACCTAATGTGTTTGGTCGGATCCTAATGATCGACCAAATGGGTCGGGTTCGAAGGTATAAGCGATTTATTAGATCGCTTTCCCTTACGACCCTAGACAACGTGGTAATCAGTAGGCATACTTTCGCAGTTTGTCAAGTTTAGTCCCTGTAAGCGAATTAACTTGTTTTTGACATACCGAAGCCTTCAAAACTTATTTCTAAGTTATGTAAGGGTTATTTAAGGTATGTTAAGCATATGTTGATGTTCCGGAGTATTTGTCGCATTAAACTGATTACGTTTACGCACCAGTTTGCGTATAACTCTCCAGAAAACGATATAGAGTTTGAAATTGAATAAAAGTCAAAACATGAAAAGTGTAAAACACAACCAAATAAACATTGGGAATAACATTGTTTTATTGATAATAGAACTGTTCATAATGATTACAAGCACAAATGTTACAGATTCATATGTTTAATGGTTTCTTATTTGGTTTGGATCCGTATCAAGATTTATCACCTTCTTCGTTATGATTTCAACCAAAACTGCATGTACCCATCTTTGATTTGGGTAGATTTCAGTGAATCGGTTACACTTTTTTTCAAGAATGTTTTGTAAAAACAATTATGTGAGGTTTTGTAAAAACAATTTGCAAAAAAGGGAGATTACTCACTTTGTTGTCTTAGGTTTTTCTGATGATTATCTATAATTTACACAAATGCACACGCGTTAGTATAATAACCCATATTTACATTAGTAATACCCTCCCCGAGACGGCATTCCAACGACTACGTCGGGCAGAACCACGACAGCCGTTACGGAACCCTGGATCAATCGGGCAGCGTATCTAATACGTAACCGGGTTTATAATACTTACAACAGAGCAGAACTTCGTTATTTAGGGGGTATTATGCCCGGAAATTACTTCTACACTTAAGAAATTCGAGAGAGAAAGAAAGGAATGAGCGACGGAAACTGAAGGCTGAGAGCCTCCATTTATAGGTGACCCTTCGACTTCCCTCGCGGCCCGCGTAAGACGTAGCCAAGGGCTACGCGACCCGCGACCTACAGTAATAGGGCGTAGGCTTGCTGATTCGTCGAGTTTAGCTTTGACACGATGATGACACGTGGCACGCTAGGGTTTCACCTGAGATTTGAGCTGTCGCACCCCGCGTAGACCCTGATGTGGTCTTACGCGGCCCGCGAGCGACCCCTTTTTCTTGTTTTTATTTTATTTTTAAATATATAAGGTATTCAGGGCTCGGTTTTCACATACGGGGTGTATTTTAGGACATATAGGGTTATTTAAAATATATTAGGGGTGTCGAAATAATTTGAAGGGTTGTTATACGAAGTATCCAAAAATATCCGAAATATCCAAAAATATCCTAAATATCCGAAAAATATTCGAAAACTTATATTCGGATATCCGAAACTATCCGAAATATCTGTTTCCGAATATGAAAAAATAATAAAAAACAAAAATTAAATAAAAAGTTGGATTTTCGGATATCCTATTCACTATCCGATCGGATATCCAAATTTTCGGATATCCGAATTTCAGATATTTGAAATTTTGGATACGGATTCGGATAGTGAAATCTGGTATCCGAAAATTTCGGATATCCGGTTTTGAACACCCATACTAAAGGGTGTGACTTTTAAACAAATGAGACATAACCCAAGTTGCTAATTGTATAAGGGTATAAATAACATTTTGTAGGTAAAAATAGTAATATAATGAATAAAATTCCGTTAGGTAAAATGAATGAAATGAAAGAGTGTGAGTAAAATGAATTAAATGGTGTGACTTTTAAACAAATGGGACATAACTCAAGTTGCTAATTGTATACGGGTATAATTTGTGTTTACACTATGTATTATAATTTGTGTTGTGTGATTGTATATTTCTAGTTGACCACTTCTATATTTAAGTAAACCAATTAACCATGTACATGCTTGGAAGTTGGAATTACTTATTTCATGCTACACGAAAATCTTATAATTCTTATAAAAAATATAGTTTGATGGGTTAAAAAAACCTAACTATAGATCCATAACACCAGACATCTAACCAAAATCTGAATAACCGATTCTTAATATGGATCGGTTATTGGAATAAATATCATATGTAAACACCGAATAAACCGATTCGAACTACGCAATAACCAATTAAATCCCACTCACAAAAATAAAACCCGGATAAAAATAGTGTCTTTAAACCTTTACTATCACAGGAAAGGACAATTTTAGCGGTGTTTAACATTTCATAAACCGACTAGTGGTAGCGATGCAAAATATTGTGTTGTCTAAAATAAAGATACATTTAAACCAGTTCCATGAGCGTAATATAAAAGACTCCTAACCAAGGTTGAAAATCTAGATACCAAGGGTCACCAACCGTTATAACTAGTAATATTCTAACATATTTAAAAACGGTACAACAACCGGTGTAATTGTTAATTAATTAACAAAATAATAATATTTTTTACAGCGTCACATGAAACCGGTTTAATGGTTTCTAATACAATAAAATAAATATTATACCACCGGTTTAAAAAGATGTGTATAAATGAAAATAACTAGTATTACGGCGCCCCGCGTTGCGGCGGGGTAACTGTTTCAAGTAGCATCAATGCTATATCACTGATAGCAACCATCAACACCAAAAAAATGGGTAAAGACAAAATAACAAAAAAATAATAATAATAACACCGAACGAAAAACATACGTAAAATCGTTGAACCATGCATGCCCGTTGCGCCGTGTTAATGCGAAAAAAATAGGCTAAAACGTAAAACATAGAAAAGAATAATTAAGTCGATATAGGACCCCGTAGTTGCGACGAATCTGTCAAACAGGAAAATAAAGATGCATTGCGACGGGCCTGTCAAATGGAAATAAAATAGACGAAAAAATATTGAACCCACACGCACGTTGCGGCGTATTCACTTGCAAAATTTAGAACAAAACGTAAAACGAAAAATTTGTAAAAAATGAAAAGTATTGTGGATCAAAGTTGAAAACAAAAAAGTATTAGGGGTTAACTTGCAAAAATTGAAAAGGTTTGGGTAAAAGTAAAAAAAAAAAAATCAAAGAGGTTAAAATGAAAAAAAAAATAAAACCTTTAAATAAGAAGTGAAAATGCTAACTTTAAAAAAAAAAAAAAAAAAACTCCCTATGCGCGTACAAACTCATGAAACACCAACATATGAAAATGGATGCTGTGGCGCAATTGTAGAGTGTATGAATGTTGGTTTAGGCTCCAAAATCATGGGTCCGTTTTTTTATATATGAAGATCCAACCCAACCATCTAATACGGATCGATATTTAAACCTAAAAACACGCTTTATCTTTTTCAATTCCTGCTCTCAAACCCTAGACCCGTCTTCTCCTTCACGCTTCCTTCATGCCTGGTTATGCATCAGTGGCGGACCCAGGAATTTTTCCATGGGGGTGCGGAACATTTTTAAAAATTTTAGGCCCCAAGGTATATAAATAAAAAATCGGTTCGTATCGGGTCGGTTCGGGTCGGGTCGAGTAGGGTCATGTAAAACAAAAGAACTTAATTTATATAACCCACCATAACATAATGAAGACAATACGAAGCACATGTCTACTATGGTTAGTATGCGGCTATAATAGGCTGCTGGAGGTGGCTAATATCAACCAAAAATCATCAAAAATAACAAAGAAACTTACCCGTGGCTGATTACGGTGGTATGCGGCTGCTGACTGTTCACTGTTGTCGCTGTTGATGTTCTGATCGCTGGCGTGCAAGGACGATAAAGAGAACAGGATAGAATATGTAAGGGTTTTGGGCTTGTTTATTTTATTTTAGTTTGAAATATTGTTGATTTGTTGGGTTTGTTTATTGGGCTAAGACTTAGTAGTGGGCTAGTTAAATGTATTGGGTATTTGGGTTTAGTTATTTAGGTATTAAAAGTAATATAATTTAGGTAGTATTTTTTTATAAAATAGGAGTTTACTAAAGAATATTTTTAAAATATAAATTGATAACACTTTTTACCTAAGGGGTGCGGACGGAAAATTCCATGGGGTGCGGACGAAAAATTCCAAGGGGTGCGGACGGGATTTTCGACGGAACTTAGCACTAAATTTTTTTTTCCCGGGGGTGCGCCCGCCCACCCTGGGCTGGGCTTAGGTCCGCCCTTGTTATGCATTCATCCCAACCAATTTTCTTTGGCGATTCATCTCAACCCCGTTTCTTCTCCTTCACGCCTTCTTCATTTTTTCCAGATTCGAGATATAAAAACGCTAAATCAAAACACTAGCGATGGTACCGAATTTTTTTCGATCTTCTACATGAGCTTTACAAGGAGGTATATAAGTTATTATTGCTTCAACATCTGATTGTTTTGACCTAAATGTTATGATTAAGTTTCATAAGTTTTGATATGTTAGTATGTTTATGAAACTCTGTTAATATATCTCACAAGGTGGCAAAATTTGATTATTTTGATGTTAAATAAAGTCACACATAGACTCAGAAAGTTGCCAAATACCATGATATCTCACAAGGTAGCAAAATTTGATTATTTGAACATTGTTTTGATAGGTTAATGAAATTTGTGTTGATATTAAATTGCTGATCCATTCATAATATTCTGTTACTTTACTTCACCATGTAGAATAGGTGAAGGGTTTGAGCTACCATACATTCATATATATGTATGTTATAGCTTCCACATTGGATGCAAAATGCACTTGGCAACATTTTTTACCCGGTCCATTTTTATGTGTCATATTTTATTTTTTTAGCAAAAGTTTCACACCATTGATGTTGGATTTGGTTACTGTTAAGTATTCTTTTTATTAAATATCACAGGCTTCACTTTTGCTAAGTGATGCGTGTTTGGTTTGTAGAGAGATACCAATGGTTGGCTGAATGTTATCTTCCACCAACATGCTCCTTGATTAACTTCAGTTTTTGATGAGAACAAAGGTACTTCGTTCAGCCTTTTTATACAAAGGTACTTCATTCAGCCTTTTTATACATTTAAAAGTATTGGTGCAGCCTTTTTTATGATTGGAAGAGGATGCTTTGTCTTCCCATTGTCATATTCATCCAACTCGACAAAGAAGAACATATATGAGGATAAAAATCACTGCGGCGCAACAAGTATGATCTTTCTTCATTTATTTGTCATATTTTTAACTTTATAAGTAATCCTTCACATTTTTAAGGTTTTGATTTGATCGGCTGGTCTTATGACTTATGAGAGGTGCTGTTTCTCATGCCCCTTATCTATAATCAGGTCAGTTGCATTTTTTTTGATGGTTTTATTATTACGTTCATCAAGGCCACACTTAAATGATTTATGATATAATTTCACTTTTGCTAAACACATTTATTTTCTTTACGTTGCAGTTCAGAAAGTCAGATCACACAGAACTGTAGGGTTTTTTTTATCATCCTACGTTTATTTTATTCATTTTTAACATACATAGATGATAAAGCACCACCTGTTTGGAAATGCTCCGCTGTTTTCAAGTTTTACAACAAGTCAAAACCATATTTTTCTTCATTTTCTTTTGAAGGACTTGATCTTCCAAATATTTTTAACCTATTTTCAATAACGGACTTCTGTATTAAAAACGCTTCTCTTATATTCTGCACAACTTCTACTTCCTTCAACTTGCATGATGTTAAAATAAAACCGTTGGAGATCTTGGTAATTAGGTATACCATGGTACTCTAACATGGAAGATTCTTGCAGTTAGAAATTGAAGTCCTGATCTACTGTTTTTGCTCTTGAAGCCTTGAAGGTACTATATAATCTGATTAGTAATTTTATTTTCATTTTATTGCCACTGTCAAACACATTCAGACGTATTACACTCGTGATATATAAACTCCTGCCAAAAAGGCATATCATATTGTTTTAAATATGTTAGTAAGATAATTATGATTTTTCGGCTCATGTAAATGGTTATAACTTATAAATTAATTTGTTTGTGTGATGCAGAATAGATGAATTAATGAGCGGACAAAAGGTATGGAAGGTCTGACAATTGAGGGTCTTAAATTGGTTTGAAGATTAGATTGAAATGGAGCAACGGCTATTCATGTGAAGTCAACTCAATTATTTGAATATCCTGTAACACATGTCTAATTACTATTCGAATTTGATAACATATGCAGAAAAACCACTTTATTTTAACAAAAGTACAAAATAGAAGTTTTAAAGTGATCACATACTAGTTAGCTACCAAATAGTTTAAACATCCAAAACATGATTAGTTAATTGTTTACATTATAGACATTGTCTAAAACGAAGTTAATCTAATGCGGAAGCTTCAAAAGTGCGTGTTCGGTTCTTCAAAACATGCTTGATCGCCATTCGGATAAAGTCCATCATCACCTATGGTCAAAACCACATCAATGGTTAGTTTTGACATCTAAAAATCACGTATATACAAGTTCTACGGCTTAAACAATGAAAACAAATAAAAATTATGCAAGTTAGGGCTGTTGCGCCCCGCGACGGATACTGGCTTAGCCTTCGCGGCCCGCCACGGCCGTCGCGTCGTGCGACGATGTTATTTTGGTGTCGCGTAATGCGACACCCTATTTTTCGCAGCCTGTTGCTTGTTTTGAGCTGCAGAATTCCCAGCTCTTAAAATTTGCACATCTCAACTTCAAACATTCATAACTTACGACTTGAGTGTCTGTTTTAGCCGATTCTTTTTCCTATGCGTCTGTAATAAGATTACCGACGCGTCTATCATAACCATTGAGTCAAAAATGGAATGTACGGGCTGGAAGTTTATAAGTGCACAATGTAGTGATTCGACCCTTATAGATTTACATTAATTAACCATTAACAACCTATGACTACAAGGCGTGTTTACCCCAACATCCGGCGCTTGTGATCACCGGGGCTTCAATACCAACCCTATGGTTTCGCGCTCTTGTAATCCATCCTTGCCAAAAGCAAATTAAACATACTTTTACTACAAAATATACCGTTATTCAACCCGTTTGGTTCATTTATGGAATTCCACCATTTGTAACGACTACCAAACGTTCCTATATGCTCATTGATTCATTCAGTTTGGTGATGATCATTATCACCTCAACCAATACAATTTCTTACTCTAGAACACGACTATGAACGATTTCGACATCAAATTTACTTAATGTAACGAAACAAGTTACATACTTTCATAATCCATCAACATTGGTTTCTAACCATAATTACCCATTCCCGGCTTGTCAACCTTAGCGTGTCACACCCCGATATTTCCACGTATTACCGGTGGGCCCGGTGGGGAGTATCGTGACGTAGTTGATATCATCATAGTCAAATAATAACAGTTCAATGCACAGCGAAAGTCTAAAGTAATAATAATACAAACCGATTCGAAAGTATAATAAAATATTACACAACAGTTGTATATGGATCCACAGGCGGATCTTAAAACAGAAATATAAACACTGTT